>APFE031075716.1:0-15428 GCA_000404065.3 Pinus taeda | reverse complement strand
AATGCAAAGGCCAGGGCCACGATAAGGATCACTGTCCAGTGTTCACAAGCTACTTGGCAGGAGGAGGACCAATGTTGTTGAGACCAAAGGCACAAGCAGGATCGAGTGTGGCACCCATGCTATGGTGCATGGTCTATTGGATAGGAGGAAAACACACAACAAATAATTGCCATTTGTTGCAAAAGTATACACAGACACCCCAACAATTGTTTTGTAATTTTAGCAGGTTGGTAGGCCACAATTAGCGCACTTGTCGCAACTACGAGCTAATGATGGATCAGACCACAGCCTATAGGATGAAAATAGAAACATGAACCCTTGGCCTAGCGGTGGGGATGGCGCACACTAGATTGCAAGGGCGGGGTCGAGGACGAGGAGGAATGGGACTAGGAAGGGGCCGCAGACAGTTAATTTGTTACAATTGCGGACAACCAAGGCATTATGCCCATGATTGTACCAACCCGTCGAGGATATTTTGTTTGTATTGTACTAAATTTGATCATCAAACAATAGATTTTCCTACATTGATCACAGAGATCTGTGAAAAAGGGGTATTGCAACCTCCTTCAACTCAGAATATACAAATGATGAGGTCTGAACCGCGCAAAGAAGACATGAATGTGAACATGATGCTGATAAGTGGTGCGATCATGAGAGAGGATAAGGGGAAGCAACCATAGGAAGATACATGGGTTCACAAGGCTCTTGCAAAAGAACCTGAGTTTGACTTAGAACGCGCAAAGGAGACGCTCATGGAAGCTAAGAAAAGCTTCACGGAGGCCTCCACTTCAGGTAGTAAGGATCAATCAGAGTCAGGAATGGATCCTTCAATACTTACTACCTTTTGAGAGACATGCAGGAAACTCCTACACAAAAACAAGGCACTTAAGGGACTATAGGAGCTGATCACCAGGTGCACATGGTCAGGAGAACTACGCGTAGTTCGGAAATTAGGGAAGCATGTATTGCACATCGGAAGGGAAATGAGATTGATTGCACAGATTTGTGAGTATTAAATGGATTAGGTAATCCCAAATCTAGGTTCAGACGTGAATGTGTTACCGAAGAAAACATGGGAACGCATGGGAGGCCCGCATTATAGTGGTCCCCTATCCAATTACGAATGGCAAACCAACAGAATATTTTTTCCATGGAAGGCTGCAAGGGGTAACAGTGGATATTGAAGGCACGAGCACACAGACGGATTTTGAAGTGATAGATATTGTCGATGACATCAGTCCTATCTCGCATTGTTAGGAATAGACTGGGCCACTTATATGAACGGAGTCATCAATCTAAAGAAGGGGAAGATGATATTCAAGAAAAAGTCACTATGCATAGTAGTCTCACTAGACCCAACCAAAGGAGCGCACTACACTGAACCCATGCACGATGATGATAGCAACGGTTAGCTAGATTGTATTTAGAATATAACTATGTGAGACCAGGATTGGGTGAATCTAACTGTAGATGGGAGAATCTCATGGAAGTGCAAAAGCTCTTGCACTTTGAATTCAGATGAAGAAGTAGAGCGATGGTAGAATCGGTTGCACGAGGTAACGACACTGAATTGCAACATGATGATTCAATCATTGTGTTGCATGAAAATGGAGGCAAGAGAGCTACTGACATATGATGGATTAACAATGGTGGATGAATTCTTGAGAAAATTTGAAAGCATGGTACCAGAACAACAGCGGTTTGATGCGTTGAAATGGTCATTGCACGCAACACCCGCACGATGGTGGGGTACACATCAAGAAAACTTTGAGGATTGGAGCAGATGTAGAAGGATGATGCGCCTGTGGTTTGGAAGCCCCTAGCTTTGAAGGAGAGTTGGGCAGCCAGCATGGAGCAACTTGCATGCCCACCTGTGTTGATGGGTATAGATGTGCGTTGTGCAGTCCACACAAGCACACCCCAAACTGAGGATCGAAAATCGGGACAGGACGGAGTAGCAGGAAAAGTGATGTGCACCACAAATGTTCTGAATATATGCATTCAAGAAGGTATGCGGAATCCTGAACAAAGTTCACCAGGCGAGACGAACTGATTGGGACCTGCGCATACTAGCGGTTCGATGGGCCTATAGGGCCATGTGCAAAAACCTGAGCACAAACATGATTCCAAAGCTAAAGAGAAAAGTCGAGACCATAGTTTTGGAAGAAAGGAATCCTCACACAGTAGCTCCCATAGTTGGGACAGTACACGAGGAATAGGATGAACGAATTATGCAACCGCACGAGGACGAACATATGCATATTCAGAAAGCCATTCGGTGAGGGAACCTTAAGCTTCACGAACTCGAAGAAGATTAGGTTTGAATGAACTAGAAAATAAAATCATGCAAGCATGCCATGTCTATAAACTATGAATGATAGGACAAGGTATGGGCAGCCATACTACTACATTAGAATATTTCCACTGAGAATTTGCGGCTCTGCTACCATGGCTGCGACCACACCTTACCAGGAAAAGTAACCAGGGGAGCGCAGCGCATAAAGAAGAACACGCGATGCTAACTATCGTGAGGGTAATTGAGGAGTGCTCATTGACTAGGCTGGAAGGTGAATTGAAGCCTCACATAGGTGGGGTGACCACTTGGCTATCTATAGGGAGCACAGTCTTAGTGCTCCAAGCAGTTGAAAGAGAGCATGGGACTATAAAAGAGTCTGTAAGAGAGCTGCGCAATAAGGAGGTTGCACGCAAAATCAGTATGTCACAGGCATCGCGCTCGTGCATAGGGGGTTGCAATGCCATGCAGGTAGGCTGGGAGGTGACCATTAGTGTTAGTGTTCATGACAAGATGTCCAATTTAAGGCAAAAAGGAGGGAGCGATGGGCAATTAAGACAAGAATTAAGAGTTAGATTTGGGATGATCTACTGCCAAGAAGGCATTAATGACTCGAAAGTGGGGAATGGTCAAATTCAAATTCAAAAGATGCTATAAAATCCCCAGGGCTAGCCTAAAGGCAACACTTGGTTGTGTGAGAATTGAGTAATTACAGAGCAGTAAGCGCCACGTACTCTTTCCACCTTTGACTATAGACACAATGACTGCTGCTAGAGCAAGAGTGCGATTTGTTGAAGATACCGCGGAACCCCATATGGATCATGAGGAGCCTGGATAGGTGGTATATGCACCAGAAGTTCCAAAATCACCCCGAATGCCACGGCTGCAGAAGGATAAGCAGACTATGGGTCCAATTCGTGTACCCCCAAGGAACCCACAGTTTGGCAAATTGTCAATGGTAAAAAAGGGAAAAGTCATCACTGTTGAATCATATTAGGAGGAGGAAGACTTGTAAGCTCTCATCGCTCAAATTGAGGTGCAAGATGATGAGGCGGAGGATGTCTCACCAATGCCTTCTACAACAAAGTTACCTATGTAAGTCCCCTAGTGGAAAGGGAAAGCCAAGATACCGAAATACCTAGAGGCCACGAAGAGTGAACTCCAGACCTCACTCCTCCTTGAGAGTATAATGTTTAAATGTACGCCTTTGGGACAAATACCTACCTTGAAGTTTGAGGATTGGGACCTTGCAGAAATTAAGAAGTTCGCACACTTGGCCACAGAGAGGTTAATGAAGAAGAAATGGTTACGTGGTGTCTAGAAGTCTGGGTTACTCCATTTGCGATGGATACCCCACTACCACTGTGCGCCCATCACCATTTTCATCATTAGGCAGTTATTGTGCCTAGTGCATGATGGGTATCTTTGGCTAGAGGAGCCTATTCCCATCACAGCCAAGAATTTCTCAACTTCCCTTCAAAGGACACAACCCCATGGCTATAGAGGGAAAAAGCAGCGACTTGGCTCTCATAGAAGCCATGAAGGCCAAGTATAAACTAGAGAAGAAAAATTGGGGGTACGCAATAGCAAGCATTAAGTACAAAGGGGTGCGTGTAGCCACCTAGCTGCTGGCTGGAAAGCTGATGAGGAAATGTCGCACCGATGAAGTACCAACATCTATGATTGCACTTGCAGAGTAGTGTGCAGAGGGGTACAGTTCAAATGGTCACAGTCCCTCTGCGAGGAGTTTCTGATGAACTGCAAGGAGGCCCAGGAGCAGGGTAAGACCTTCCACTACGTGTGGTTGCTCTTATCCATCTTGTTGGTTATAGGGGAATTGCCGATGGACAACCAGTTTCCCAATATTGAGGATGATCTGCCCGAAGCCGTGAGGTACACCTCGCTCTGGGCTACAAAAGAAGTGAAGAGGATTCGCGAGATGAAGGTGTTCTGGGTTTTCATACAGGCGATCATCTCAATATGGATCAACTGAAGGCCACACCTATCTCCTACTATTTATAATAGCTTGCATAACTCGGCAGAGTTCAAAGTGGATATGCATAACGTGTATATCCGGGCATACAAGGATCCAGTGCATAAATGGATGAAGCTTCAGTTCATCGCAACGAATGATGCGATCTTTGCAATCATGGAGTCATGGCCTCCGGAGAGGCATGCCCTAGACTTGGAAGAAATGGAGAAGGCCACAACCCAACAAATAAAGAAGGACACCAAGCTACGTATTGTGTAGCTGGCTTAAAAGAGGCACTAGGAACAAGAAGCAGTAGCATAGCGGAAGATGGTCGATGTAGCAATAGCGGTGTAGATGGTAGAAACTACAACAATGCCCACAAAAGAGCCCAAGGAGGGCTAAGAGATGTCCATGGGGTAACAGACTGAGGAAGTGGACAAGACAGAAGAGCGTGCAGACCCCGGTTCAGCATCGACCCAACTCAAGTAGCTATGCGGCCCTGAGAAAACAGCTCCCAGGAAGAAGTTAAATGTGACAAAGATGTCCATTGACCTGATCACGCTCATAGAAGGTGATCTATTTAACATCAATGAAATGATTCGTGAGGTCACAAAGGATGCACTCCAGGAACTAAGGATGGAGTAGAACACTTTGATGGGGGCGCTCAGTGCACAGCTACAAGGCTTACAGGTACAACCCCCCCAAATAGGTACAATGGTTCCATATGTCACAATAGAAGCCGAACAGACACTGTGCACCCGTAAGGACAACCCTTTCATGCTGCTTGAATGTGCCCTAGAAGTAGCAAGCAAGATTGACCGGGCTGCGATAAGTAGCATGAAAGGTGTCGGCTTAAACTTGGCAGCCCTACCACGTGAAACCCTATACCAGTTACAGGATGTGGTCATCATAGAGCTCCGTACCAGGGAAGGCCGCATGATCTAGGTCTTGAACGAGTAGAAACTAAACATGGATCAGCTCAGCCTCCAACATGATGAGTTGGTTCCACAGGCTCACAGACTGAAGCAGGTGGTAGAGGATGTGTGTAGGAGCGTCCTAGAGTTGGCCGTGCTAGCAGAACTACTAGCAGCAGAGCGGGTCCATAGATTGGTGGCCAGAGTTCATGAGGCTAGGGAGGAAACAACAAAGATTCAGTTGGAACAGAACCTAGAGATCGCTGAGCTGTGATTAAAGGCGCAGCCCTCCACGCCCCCAGAACTTAGAGAGCAGCGTGCCCACACTTTCTAGATGGGGTTGGAGCAAATTGGCCATGCAACACAGGATTGCCCTAATATGCTGGATCAAGCACTAACCATGCTTACATACCTGTAGGAAGATCCAAACCTACAGTTCCTAGAGACAAAAGTGCGTGAATTGTAGCAGGAGTACGACGATGTCCGAGGGACCATGTAGATGGTTGTCCTTACCCAACGACTCACAAAACTATAGTAGGCAAGGGCACTGAAGGACCAATTAGATGTTGCACGACAAAAAGATGCCCTGTTTAAAGAGTGCATCGAACCATGGATCAATGAAGCTTTCAAAATTACAACTACCATTGAAGGAAAGCTGGCACAAATGTAGGAACTTTATGTGGTTGGATAAGAATGTGACCCTGTTCACGAAGGTTCAGAGTTATGCGTACAATAAGTACAACAGACAATGGAACAGTGAGCCACGGACACCCAAGTTGCGAGAGACCTACTGGATGGACTTCGCGCAAAGAACAACACACCAACAGAGTGACTTGGGATTAGTCACAATGATTGTGTTGGGGGCCTATTGGGCAAGGGATCCCCCGTAGCAGGTTTTAAGGCTTAAAGCCCGAGTTTTGGTCAATTATATTGTAAGACTTCGCAAAGTACAGGCACAGAGTGCAAAAGACTAGGATGAGTCATAGGGTTGTCTACCCTAAGAATTTTAAAATAAAGTAAAGTTGTGTCAGCCTAACCATGCTGTACAGCCCATGGGATTGTATAAATAGAGTGAGGCTCTAAGTGTAAAGGGAGTAGTTTTTTAGAAATAAAGTAATAGATAGATGCAAAGGCATGGTTAGGGCATAAGGGGAAAGTTGAAGTGTATTGGGTCATAGCAGTAGGAAGAGGCTCTGCAGCGGAGTGCACAAATGCGGAGAAGAGTCCATAGTTGAGTGCATAGACCCTTGTAGCTGAGTGCACAAGGTGGAGCGGGTCTGTAATTGAACTGCACTTGAAAAGGATTATTAATAAAGATAAGTTTGATTCAAAGTACTCTCCATCTGTTCATGGATCTATATTTTGATGTTCTGCATTATTTTTATCTGGTTATTTATATGCACGCACTTGATAAACACTGGTATGAATGCTTATGTATGAAAACATTCTAAGTAATTAGCGAACAAAACCTAATTATGAAAGACATGGGTAATTAACGTGGGTTGTGCTGCAGCTAGAGTTGTGTGAAGATAGTAACACAGGACGCAACGTGCCTACTGGTGCACGTAGCCCAATAAGCGTGGAGGTTGGATCGCATCACTATCACCACCTATTAGACACCCCCAGGGTGTGGAAACTTGGTTCTAGCACCCTCCCATACTACTTTTGGTGAGACCTCAGTTTGCGTTCTGCGGATTGTGGCTGAAAGGGCCAGTAGTACTGGGATTTGCTTCACTGACTGACTTCTAAACCTAGGTCAGGCCCCATGTAGCCAACACAACCTGCTCTGGTTGGCTGGTGTATGCTGGAAGTATTGGGTGTATGTCTCAGCCTTCAACTTCTCATTCCTCATCTTTATTTCTTTATACCTATCTTTAATGTCCTTTTCTCTATCAGCTGGCCTAATGAAAGAGGAAACATAAACACTTTGATGTCTCTTAATCATTTGAGTGTTGGATTTTGATGGCTACTGTGTTTCACTTGAAGCAATTGTGTCTTTTCTCCTCTGCCCCATTGTTTTAGTGTTAGTTATTTCAACTTATTCAATGTTCTCTTCCTATTCAAACAGAAGATTCAATTTGGGCCTTTTTATGAGCTCAAAAATCTCATCTATAGTCTCCAAGGTAGAACTGGAACCCTCCTCCTTGTTCCTATTTGGATTCCTATCCTCATTGGCTATAGTCTGTAGGACAGGAGGAATATTCATGGGTTCCCTTAATTCTGGAACTTGCAGGAGAGAACTCTGGTCAATTTTCTTTTCCACATCAATGAATGTGTTCTCAACATCCACAACTGTGTTATCCATGTTAATCAATGTATTTTCCAACCATTCAAATTGGTTGGCGAACTATTCAATATGAGGTCTTGGGTGGTGGATGAAAGGTCCCAATTTGACCTTGAGCCTTAACTTGTTTATGACCCCATGAGGGTCATACTGCCATATGAAGCTATTTCTAAATTTCATCAATTGTAATATCTTGTGAGCCTCAGGTCCAAATTCTTTGTTATTACATATGAAGGGGCCGAATTGGTCCTTTATTTTAAATTGGGTCTTCTTCCTAGCTGCTAGGAAGTTGACCTCATCTAAATTGACAATTTTCCTAAAATACTCAATTGCAAATATCCTCATAAGGAGGTATTTGCGCATCTTATAAGGGGCTAGTTGGTAGCCATAAAGCATGATTTCAGTGTGGTTTTGGTATAGGTACCTGTCTCCGACCATGTTATTCTTAGCCAATTGTAGCGTGCTCTTGATTTATTGTCTGATTCTAGGTTGAGTGTTACTAGTCATCATGTTCATGACTGGGTAGACAAATGAATCTATGAAGTCTTTGTAGGTAAATGTTGTCGAGTATTTCTGGATCAAGGGTGTCCAGTAGACCACTAATCTCTCTTTTCCCTTGGTATCCAACTTCTGGATGCTGACAGGGAATTTATCTGCTTGATAATACAGAAACATGTGAAATAACACTGAAGAGTATTTGAAATCTCTTTCAGTGGGAAGTCTTGTGAATTGTTCATGCATCTTGTCTGCAATGAACTAAGCATAATTATACAAGATAGCAGGAGGCTTCCATGGGGTAAAAATTGGACAAAAAGTCCAGGATGACCTCATCCACACGCTCATCTGTGGTATATCCTAGGATGCAAGAGAGAATGATGAATATATGTCTGTCTGTCTCTAAAAAAATGGTGGCAGCATAAGGTGGAGATCTGTGGGAATATGGTGGTCTTATGTGATGAAATTATGGAAGATTTGTCTTATCTTAACCAGGTCTAGTGTGATATATAAGTGTTAAGGGATAAAATCCCCTAGGGCTTTGGGTGATAACCCCAGTAGAGAAAGAGTAATCTATAGCAAGAAACAAGCAAATAACTCAGGCAAAATGCTTAAACATGCAAAATATGCAAGGATGTACATACTTGGGGTTTCTTCATTTAGGTAGTTCTAGCCAGGTTTCAAATCCTCTGCAACTCCTCACGATATTTGAACCTACAAAACAACCAATTCAAAGACACACAATAGCATATAGATAAATCATTATAGTGAAATCAACTTTATAACATATAAATAGATCGTAAGTTATAGATTGAAATAGTCATTCATACATAAACCATAACAATAACATCAGATGCATGAACAAAGTTGATACCAGGAACAAGATAGTGTTTCTTTTATTGTAGATAACTATAATCAAAACATAGTAAGAATTCACCCGAGTCTTCCTCTTCTGACTCCAAGCGGAACCGTCATCCAGGTCCGTCCAGTCCCCATCTTCAAAAGGCTCCTTCCATAACCAACACAAGGATATCTCCCACAAGTGAAAGGATATAAACTCTCAAGGAAACAAGGGTTTCCTAAACTTGGGGAAGTGCTTGAAGCACATGGATCTTCAGACTTGATCAGGGGATAATCTTAGCAGAGTAATTCTCTATTTTCTCTCCCCCTTAAGGCCTTCCCATTGAAGTCCTTTTATAATTCTCCCAAAGTAGTTTTTTAGTTGGGAAACAATTGGGAACAGTTGGGCCATGGGCACTAATAGGTAATCAATAGGTAAAGCCAGTGATCTCCACCCATAGTTAAGGAAATTTATTTTTTTTAATTGTTTTAACACATATACGTAGGTTGGGTATAGACTGACCCATGTGTACACGCATTTAATATAGGGAAAAGTCATGTACAGAGATTAAAACACTATTTTTTGAATATTTGGACCAAGTCTGGAAGGAGGGGTTGCCTAGGCCATAAACCAAGCATCACAAATACATAAGGTGGTATTTGATCTATAATAGATGCCCCCTAATATATGAGGTCAGAGGGGAACATGGTGGCCAAAATGTATTAAGTATACGGAAAGAAAACTTGTCAAAAACCGGGAAGGACTTCACTAGATTTCAGCCTGCCAAGCCACCAAAAGATGATCAGAAAGAAACAACTATTTGAGGTGGGCATACCCATGCTCAGAGAAAGTAAAGCATGTTTGCATATCAAGTACAATAATATCCACTATGTATAAAAGTATAAAGAACTGAAAGTACATAACGGATCATCTGATCATGATCGAACAAGTAGATGTCTGAATATCACATATAAGAAGATGATAAATTAAGTTGAAATATGGAGCTGATCACTGATGTCAGAAACTGATCCCAATAGTACCAAATGAACATGATGGAATAATATGGTACTACATCGCAACTTGGATGCTAGCATATAGAATGTCACTGTGAAGGACTACAACATATAAAGTGGAATGGTTTCAACTAGCAGCAATGGGAGCAACTGACCAGTGAACCAAAAAATGATGATCCAACCCGAGGTCTTCACCGACGGCTGTGGTACATTTCTACACAATGGGAATAAATGATTTGAAGTCGACCATGTGATAAATCATTTGATTACTATTCATTGACGTATATCATTAACAAACGCAAGACTACTCACCGATAATTATAATGAGAGTCAAGGTACCCAGTACAATCTAACAAGTGTGAATAGATGAGATAAAGTGAAACACCTGTAATAATCTATCAATCAGGAGACAATGATGGTTTCCCACTATTGATAGCGAAGGATCTACCATTGATGCCTGCAAACCCCAAGGTAAATGGACTCTATACCTTTGACCCAGAGCAATGAGTCGTTGACCCAGAGCAATGAGTCGTAGTCGATAGGGAAAGATTTGCTAGAAGGAAGGCATTAAGGCATCCTTCATCAATCTGGTAAGAGTGTAACCTGTAGGCCAATAATGTGGAAGGAATCGGACAAAAAAAGATGTAGTAACCTGACCGAAGCACGTTTCTGGCATAAATAAGATGTAGCTAGTGCACGATAGAAACCCTCTGAACCAACCAATGATGAAAGCTGACACAAAGGCAAGGAATCCACCAATAGGGTCAAATGGAAACCAAGGCACTACAGGAATCCAAATTTGTGGTAGTGAAAGCTGATGTCGAACATAAGGGAAACCACTCAGTCAAAGACCCATGATACTAATCGATGTTGAGCACAAGGTGACCTATCAATAATGAAAATAGGGCTAGGGTGTGGCTCTAGGCCTTTCCTCGGAGAAAGATGTCATCGTCGATAAGGAAAAGACCCACCAGCAAGAAGTCAATGGAGAAATTCTCAAACCGGCATGAGTAAAGGACCAATATAACTGATGTGATGATAGATAAGACACTGACAACCACAGATGGCCAACTGAAAATAGGTCAAGAGACACCGCAGAGAGGCCGACTCGGGCTTATTTACCTTGAAAAAAATCACGACTCAATGATGACCATGTGGTAGCATATGATGACTCTGTATAAGTTCATCATGCAGGAGGCATGAAGGAAATCTCCATATGATTGGAAGAGATAACCAATCAGAGGAGAAATAACTCAATAACAAGGTTAAAGCATACCTATGTCAAACTAAATCCCGGGCAAATGGAGGAGAGACTTTCTTTTGAGTGCCTTGTTCAAGGGTGACACGAATGACTCTAGCTGCCAACAATAAATGGAAATTTTGTCCCATTCTCGCTCTTTTTTGGAATATATAATTCTTTTGTCTTTTTCTTTAAGCTGGAAAAAGAAAAAAATAATGCTATAGTACAGAGGAAAGAATGAGTGTCAGTGAAACAGATGATCTAGTTCCTGGGATGGGAACATTCCTATGCTTAATGCAGGGGGGTGAAATTGGTTAAGGACACTCAAAGGGATGTTCCTTCCATGGGTCTGAAGGTGTGTCAAGTTGCAGAAGCTAAGGGATTGAAAGTTTGTTTTTTGCAGAAGACATGGTCAAAAAGTGGCTTAAACACGAGTCCAAGTGAAGCTGGCTCAAGGCCAAAAGGTCCAAATGGTTAACATGCAATGCAGTAGTACAACTCAACACAAAGGAGCCTCTATGGTATAAGGCCAAAACGAAGTGAAGAAGAAAAGAGGAATGAGTCTTCAATGCACAAGTCATGGCAGGACTAGAGAGGACTCTCGAGCCTACTCAATGAAGCAGCATGGGCAACCAATGTCAGTGAGGTGCTAACTATGGTGCCCATGAAAAGGATGGCTCTACCATCATGTCATGATTAAAAAATCAGTGAGTGAAGATGGTTTACGAACCATAACACGATGGGATTGACCCTATGGCAAGTGTATCAACAAATGGAGGCTAGTATGCAAAATGCAAAGGAAAAATGGCTTCCCTAACCTATATGCCAGTGAGTAAACGATACCTGCCATGACAGGTCATCAGTCATGGAACCAACTTGAAATTTTCGAAAAAGCATCCAAAATGTCCTGAAAATCAACCTAATCTCGACAATCCAAGCTCTCAAGTTAAAAGATTCATGAGACGAAACAAAATCAAGTTTTGAAAAAAATTGACATTTTCAAAGCTTATAAAATGAATTTTGACTCACCATTTTTACCATTTGTGTTGAGAGCAAAAGATGTGGAGAAAAGAAGCAAATGTGCCCCCAAAGAATTTGACTGTTCAAATTGGCTCAAAATCACCGGGTAGCCCCCAAATCTAGCTTGCATCAATTTTTGATTATTTTTAGAAATTTTAATTGAGGTTTTACCATTGGAAATTATGCTAAAAATTCCAACGTGGCATATACGCAGGTTGGTTATGAGAAACCCACATATACGCAGGCCCTACACGTGACTATGTATGAAACGGACCCGCATATATGCGGTTTGAAATTAAAACATAAAAATCTAACAGTTAAACTTGATTTTCTTTCAGGATGACAATCACCTAGAGGGAAAGGGAGCACGCTACTGTTGATGATGAGGTTATGAATGATCAACAGGCCTTGGATGCATTGAGGGGATGTGGTTTATTGAAATTTTCCAAAATGCCAAATATGAAAGCAAACACTCACTTGCTCGAAATGTTAATCCGCTATTGGAGTATCGAAGATGATGCATTCATTATTGATTAAATGCCTTTAAGGATAGAGATAGAAGATATTTACTTTATCACTAGACTCTCTTGGAGAGGAGAAGTGGTGCATTCGATAGGTCGATCACGAGGTAGTCTTTTGGTGGAAGACTACATGCATATATACTACCTGGGGCATCAAGAGAAGATTGGAAGACAAATTCCAATCAAACATGTAGAGAGTTTGTCCCTAAGGATCATACTGTTCACCATAGCCAAGGTAAACAAATCAGCCTCATTGCACCAAGCATCACAACTATCCATGAGTTTGGCCGTAGATTGTCTCACTACCGTGTTTGACTGGTGTACACCTCTTTTGACCAATATGAAGAGTCAACTATCCTCCATTTAGAAAGGATAGACCAAGAAATTTATATATGGGACCATTTTGTGCTCCTTCTTCTTTGAGAAGGTTCTAGGGTTACGTCCCAGAGTATCAGTTCCTATCAGTAGCCCCTTGCAATCCACGGATGGGTAGGTGGGTCGGCCTGATGAAACGCCTTGGAGGCAAAGACATACCAAGGACTACTTTTGATGATGATTTCTTCTCTTGGTGGGAGCAGTAAATCATTGTTGTGGATGACTATCCCTATGCTGGCATGGATTTCAGGGGAGATCTAGATCTAGATTTTTATGATTTTTTGTTTTTCAAATATGAAAATGAACTTAAATATATTTTTGATGGGATTAAATGACTGATATAATGATCATGTTCTAGATGTGGGTCCGGTATGACCAGATGGATTTCTGCGACACAGGCATCATGGAAGAGGTGCCAAAGAGGCGGCTACAGAGACTGAGAGAGTCTTATACACAATCCAACAAAACTTGGTGAGGTTGACCCACCAGGTACTAATGGAGGGCATAGAACATCTACCAGAGGATATGCAATGCCTCGTGGTAGGAGTGCCACATGTGTTGAGATTTTCTGTTTGAAGTGAAATAGGCAGAAATCTCTGTAGGTGACAACAATAGAAAATCTGTTGCTGGATTATCTCCAGGTTGTTGGGAGCAAATTAATGCATCCTAAATTTGATGTGAGAGCAGTTAGATTCTCTCTACTATAAAATAGGTTTTCATACGGATAGCTGGGAGTGAGTGTGAGAATTTAATTGATGTAATCTCCAAAATTTGATTAATGAGAATTCCTGATGCCTATGTTTGGTGGACGTAGCCCAGATTGGTTGGGTGAACCACCTTAAATATTGTGTTTATGTGCTTCTGTTGTTTAATTGTTTGTTTGCTGTGCACCTGATCCAACAATTGGTATCAGAGCATGTTGGAGGTGCTGTTGATTGCTGGAGGCCAAGACCTGAGCGCTGGTCGTTGCTGGAGGCATGGATTGTTCTGTGCGTGGATTGCTGGCTGAACTTGAAGCTGTTGGTGCGTGGAGAATAGCAATACAACGCTGGTGCATCCAGAAGGTGCATGGATCTTGAATGTTTTTTTTTTAAATCGTTGTATTGTTGGTGCGTATTCCATTGTTGTGCGTATTAAAGTGTTGTGCGTGGTGCGCTGTTTTTTTTATTGCGTGGAGCTGGTGTTGTTACATATGGCTGGTGCATTTAATTAAAATTGTTCATGTGTATGGGCCAGCATTTCACAATTACATGACGGTGAATGAACTTATTATGGTGTGTGCATTTATAAACCCTGTGCATTATGATTTAAAAGGCGTGAAGATATATATGGATTTATATGACCTGCGTGGGTATATTCCTTTCCAAACCGCGTGGGTATGTTGTTTTTTGTTTAAACAAAAAAAACCAACGTGCATATATATATTCCAAGCACAGTGATATAAAGCACGGTGACGAGCAGCGTGGATATGGTGTTTTTTTTTTAAAACAACGTGGACATATTTTATAAAAAGCGTGGATATGGTAGTACATTGAAAATCTGTGTGGCTATGTTTTGAAACAAGCCTTGATATATATATATATATGCAACAACGTGGTTATGTTTTTTTTTGTTTTTTAAAACAGCATGAATATCTAATGAAAAACAGCGTTGGATATTGCAAAGGAATAGTTATAACCTGCTGTAATATATATATATTAAAACCGCATGGATATGTGTTTTGGCAAACTGCGTGGGTATAAAGATTAACAACAGTGATATAAAACAGCAGTGATATAAATAGCGTGGATGTGTATTTGAGGTTGTTTAATTTGCTGCACTAAGGTATTATTTTATGCTGGCGCGGAGGTATTTTGAACTGCAATCTTGAACAGCTACAAGTCAGTGTTTTATATTTGTTTGTAGAAACAAAAGCATACACAACCATAAGGCAGTTTGTTTTTTTGTTGTGTCAAAACAAAGGCAGAATTTTTTTGTGTGAAGTGCAAAGGCAGAATTTTTTTGTGTGAAGTGCAAACTGAAGATTTATTAAGACATAGGCAATTTTTTACAAAAGCAAGAAGTACACAGGCATAGGTAGTTTTCTTTGTTATGTAAAAACAAAGGCATAGACAATTTTGTTTTAAATTGCTGGTTTGATATTGGAGATTATTGTGTTTGATGATACAAGATGGCCAAAACACAAAGTGCCTGTTTTGATATTGAGTTTGACGATGTTGTTGGAGCCTTGTTGGCTGAGGAGACAAGGAAGAGGTCGAATGCAGACACCTCGACATCAGAGGTAATAATGGCCAGAGGTCGCTCACGAGAGAGACACTTCGGGGGAAAGCATAGCGACTCTCGCTCAAAGTCCAAAGGAAAGAAGCCAAAGATGAAGTGCTGGCATTGTGGCAAGGCTGGACATCTGAAAAAGGATTGTTGGAAGCGAAAGCAGGCTGATAAAGAAGGCTCTTCGACAGA
>APFE031075707.1:4873-16761 GCA_000404065.3 Pinus taeda | reverse complement strand
TTTCTCAATGGCTTCATACAGGAGGAGGTGTACATTGAGCAGCCACAGGGCTTTGAGGTGCATGGGAAGGAGTCCCATGTGTGCAGACTGAAGAAGGCCCTTTATGGCCTGAAGCTAGCTCCCAGAGCTTGTTACTCCAGGATAGATACATACTTGCAGGGGATGGGTTTCACAAAGAGTGAGGCAGATCCGAACCTTTACTATATTGTGATAGGTGAGGAGCCTCTCATTCTGGTGTTATATGTAGATGACTTGATCATTACAGGTGCAAAGAGACTCATAGAGCACTGTAAGAGAGATCTTGCGGCGGAGTTTGAGATGAAAGACATCGGCTTGATGCATTACTTTTCGGGGTTGGAGGTTTGGCAGGAGGAGGGGCATTTCTTCTTGGGGTAGGGGAAGTATATTGTGGACATCCTTGGCAAATTCCACATGGAGGATTGTAGACCCATGTCGACACTGATGATTACCAACTGGAAGAAGCTTCATGCTTTGGATTCCGAGTTGGTGGATCCCACATTGTACAGGCAGCTGATTGGTTCCTTGATGTATTTGGCCAACACTAGACCAGATATCTGTTTTGCAGTCAACACGATGAGTCAGTTTATGTGTGAGCCTAGGAAGGTTCACTGGGTGGCTGCAAAACACGTTTTGCGGTACTTGCACGGGACAGTGGATTATGGTTTGGACTACATGGAGGGAGATGGAGTGAGATTGGTAGGATACGCTAATTCTGATTGGGCAAGTTGTGCTTCTGATAGGAAGAGCACTTCAGGGTGATGTTTTGGTTTGGGTTCAACAGTAGTGTCATGGTTCAGCCGGAAGCAGCATTCAGTAGCACTGAGTTCACCAGGAGCAGAGTATATGGTAGCGAGTCTAGCTAGTTGTGAGGCCATCTGGCTTCGCAAGATGTTGTTTGGCTTATTTGGTCAGCCGTTGAGACCTTCAGTGATTTACTGTGATAATCAGAGTTGCATTAAACTCACGGAGAATCCAGTATTTCATGACAGGTCAAAGCATATTGGGATCAGATATCATTTCATCAGAGACTATGTTCAGAAGGGAGCTGTGAAGCTTGAGCATATTTCCACTGATGAGTAGGTAGCAGACATTCTTACCAAAGCCTTACCACGGGGCAAGCGTGTTTACTTTAGAGACAAGATGGGTGTGGTGAGGAACACCTTCCTCGGTAAGAGGGAGTGTTGAAATTTGGTACCGGAGGACAGGTGGTTCCCTTAGGCTTTGATCTTTGGCCTAGGGAAAATTGTCCAAAAGATTTTAATTTTTCTCCTAAAGTGACTTTATAATTTTTATAAAGTTAAAATCTAATTTAAAAGTGACTTTAAGTGATAAAGTTACTAAGTCTAATTTTAAAGTGACTTTTTATAAAGTCAATGAAAAATTAGAAAGGAAAAGTGACTTTGGAAATAAATGACTAAGTGGGTCTTTATTAAAGTGGGTGAATTAAAAAATAGAAAGTGAGATTTAAATGTGCATTTAATCTCAGCCATTGATCTAAATCTATTTCAGCCATTGGATTTAGAGATCACCCAAAAGTCACTTGAATCACCCAAAAGTCACTTGGAGTTATATTAAAGGAGGAAAAGATCATTCATTCTTTCATGAGCAGATTGGGAGAAGGAGAGCAAGAGAGCAAGGGAGATTTCTAGACAAGAAGGAGAAAGAGGCAGCAGTTTGGCACACATACCAGGCAGCTCTTCAGCAAAATCAGAACAACAGAAAAACAAGCAGAACAGCAGCAAGAACAAGCAGAAAAAGCTGATTTTTTGCTGAAAACTGAGAAGTTTCCAGGTGCTCCGTTGGGCTGAAAACAGATAAGTTTGCTTGCTGAAAAAAAATTTATTTTGCTGTAATTTTTGCTGAAATTTTCTTGCTGTAAAAAGGCTTTTTTCAAAAATAAAGAAGAGCTCTCAAACTTGTTTTCCCCAAGAGTTGTAAGCGGTTTTTCGAAGGTCACATTGACCAAAAATATCAGTGTTTTAGTGTGTTTTAATGACTATTTATTACTGCTCATTTTTATTTCTACAATTTCCAGCATTCTGTAAAATTTCCAGAATTTGTGTTTTGAGCAAATTTATTTTTCTTCAGCTTGTTGAATGTATGGTTATGGGAGAGGGCATTTAACTACATGGAAGAAATAAGGAGAAACTGAAAACCGAGGTGGGAAATCAGAAATTTTAACAATAAATACTCATATCAACTAGAAGATATCTTCAAGAAAGTAGTTGCAAAAGATCAGTTTTTGGCACTACGAGATAAGATAGTAAATCATTAAGGGGGAGTGTTGGGAATAATGCTTAATTAGTTATGTAAAATGCTGACAAAGTAGCCATTAGATTTTATGTTTACTCCAAAATTAAAGCAGCAAATTGTTAGGGTGGTCAATGCTCGAAAATGGTGTAAATTAGCTATAATGTCACTAGATTTGTTTGAGAGTTGATTTTAGTAATAGTTTTACTATATGAGAATGTAGTTAATAGTTGAATTAATATATGATATTTGCAACATTTCTTAGGTCACAAAGTTTTTTAATTGTTTTATCTTTTTTTTAATGTATTTTTTATTAATAGTACTATTGGTTTCATGTTGAAATAATTCATTTAATATTCTACAATTTCTCACAAATAAATCATGAAATTTTGTTCTCTACAAAATTAACCCAAGAGATTATTAGGGTGGTCATTAGTAGTGTGAGTAAATTTGTTGATGAGTTTTATGATAATAATATTAGTACTAATTTTAATATAATGTAGTTAATGGTTTAATTTAATATGAGATTTACAAAATGTTTGATCTAAGAACATAAGTTTATTTTTATTTTTTCATTATTTTATTTATATGTTCTTTTTCTTCCTAATTATCTTGATTTTGGTTTATGAGCTAAGTTAGAAGAATACATTTCACATACTAAGGCTTAGATAATCCCGCTACATAGTAAGAACATCATTAAAGTAGTTGAAGGTCTCGAAATCTATATGGAGCCTTGAGGTGAAATATTCCTTAAGAACATCATTAAAGTAGTTGAAGGTCTCAAAATCTATATGGAGCCTCGAGGTGAAACATTCCTCAACTACGTCCTTTGTAGCAACATTACGGGTAGAAATAGACCATAATCGAGCGGACGTTCAAGAGTTGATGCATGAACATAAAGTTAATCATCACCAAATCAATAGCTTGATGAAAATATTTATAGACAAGAAGATAATGTTGAAAAGCAAGGATACTTGAAATAAGCTACTCACTAATTCAACCACCAAAGGGATGAATTGTTTGGTTTGAATTTACAATGGATAGTTTTACCTATTCTTAGTATTCAATACATGGGGCTTTAAAAGTGCAATGTCTAAGTTATGGCAAGCCAAAACTTCTTGTTAGTGTGAAATCGTGGAGAGTCATTTGCTCACTTTTAAGAAGTTGAAAATGAGTAGTACTTGTTTGCAGTGTTTTTTGAAATATAGTTTTTAATTTTATGATATTTTTCTATTTATAGAAATATTTATTAAAAATAACTCATGAAAGGTTAAAAAAGAGAATGTATTAAAATGGAAGGGAATAAATATATACTTTATTTAAATACAAATCTCTTAAATATATATGGTAGTTATTAGTTTTTTAAAGTGAAAATTAAAATAATTATTTGAGTAGCTCCCAAATGAATTAAATGAATGAAAACTCTAAACATTTTTCCAATGGTGAATCTAGCAAAATCTAGACCATCTATCACCTTCAAGATATTTATAGAAGCAAGCAACAACATGGAATGGGGATTTCCTCTTTTTCATACCTAGATGTTACCCATTTATGAGCGATCACATGACCAACAATACCATTTTCTTCTTTTGTTCCTAGTTTCCTCTTCATATAGATGACCTTTGCTTTAGTGACATCATTGCCAATTTGTATGTTTCATCTCTCAAGTGTCTCTTGGCACATGACTCCACAACTCCATTGGTTTATAGCAGGGCACACCATAAGATCTGGTTCATTAATAGGATGGCTATCATTTATTTATTTGTCCTTACATGAAAGGTATATTAGATAATCATCTTGCATAGGGTTAGTGTGGTATGGTTAATCTTTTTTCTTTAATTTATAAGTTAAATATAGCTAAGGCTCTACAGTAACCTAAGACCAAAATCTTAGAGAACAAACTAGACTAGTTTGTTTCTATTGTAAATAACTTCATGTTTATGCATAAAGTAGATTCTTTTTTGTTTCTTTTTTCACCTTCATTGTTTCTAGTATTGACCTGGAATCTACTCCAACTCCATGAATTATAAATTGGGGGATAACATTCCCAATACTTCTCATGAGTGGCTTGAGATGTCTATGTTGTTTTGGAGGGTTTAGTTTATCTTTCCTTCAATTTACATTGCAATTTTACTTTAGTAAAGTATGGATGTAACTAATTATTTTTCTTGCTTGCCATGACATGCATCCACTTCCTCTTAGAAGCATGATATGACCATTTTCCAACATGGAACCTTTTGCTTGGGAGGAGGACAAGAAATGGTACAGCTGGTTTACACCTTCCCCTATAAAATTCACATCAAGTCAAACCTATTCCATGCAAATTGAAGTTGCATCTACCATTTTTTTATGGTGATGCTAAAGTTTCTCTAAAGGATAATTTTTGTCAATTTTCCAATGCATACATGATCCTGATCCCTAGGTTCAAAGAAAATGACAATTGGATTTTCTTTTTAACTCTATTAAGGGATAATGAATGTTTTTCCACCTAGAATGAACTCACTTACTTTTTTGCCTAGACCATTAGTATATTAGAGAATCCTTATGGTCACCTTAAAAACTTTAACCAATTATACATGCAAAAGGGTAGAAGAATTCATGCTTTCAACCTCCAATTTAGCCTCAAACCTCCTCTTTACATGTATACGTTGGGGGAAAGGAACATTCAAATTTTTAATGAAGCCTTGGTAACTTTTATTGATTTCAAAGAGAAAACCCATGTAGAACTAGTTTATGTACTAATATTAATTACATGCATCCATATCAGTCTTCTTTAATGCCTATCTTTAAAGATCTATAGGATTATATGTGTTGTCTTGAGAATGTATATTTTTTATTATCTAGTTTCTACTTGAGTTCTCCAATGAACCCTTTCTTTGAAAACCTAATTGAGTTCTCCGCTGAACCCTTTATTTGAAAATTTGATTATGATTCTTGTTTCATTTATGATCAAGAATGTGCACTAAATGATAATCACCATCACAACATCACAGGTGATTATAACTTTGGTTTTCTTAACATAGTTGATTTTACATTTGGGGGTGATCCACTTCCACCTCCATGTTATGTTTCCCTGGTCACCTCTCACACATTTTTGTACATGATATTTGACAACATATTGATCCCCATCTCACCTCTCACACATTTTTGTGCATGATATTTGACAACATATTGATCCCCATCTCCTTTACTTTCTGTTTGAGGTCAAGTAGGATGATTATAGTGAGGAATGGTTGAGTTATGATGGTATGAAATCCTTAATGTGAATTATGATTTATTCCTTAATGAAATTTAGAAGAGGCTTTTCCTTAGTCAAGTTTATGAAAGGTACTTGTTTGATATGGATGATGAAATATCTTTAAAAGAACTTCAGAATGAAGTCTTATTTTTTTACTCTTAATGAATTTTGTTAGTCCAAACTATTGAAAATGAAATATTTGTGTTTCAAATGTCTCATTCACATACATATTCTTTTATTAATAATATGAGACATGTTCAACACAATAATAGTGTGTTGTTTGAAGTAAAACATGACCATGACTTGTCTGTAGTTTGGCACACAAATAAACAATTGTTGGTTGACACATTATACCTTCAAATAAACAGTAATTTCAGCTTCTTGCAAAGACATTTTCACAATGTTTGTCATCCTTAAATGGTTACCATCCAAAAAGCACTTAATATTGGATGTAAGATTCAAGATGCATTCATATATGCTAAACTTCAACATGTATGATGATTAGACAATATTGAATCCTTAATTTTGTACATAAATAAACTTTCAAAAATAAAATTACAAAATAAACAAAAAAAATAAAAAAAATTATTTTTCCTTTTCCTTGTTTGGTTTGTTTGTGACACTGTATTATAATATCCCTTCTTTTTATGTTATGTTTATTACTCTAATTTGCAATTTTGAGCTTCTTCTAGTTTGATTTTGCTTTCATCACTTGTTGTGTTTCTTTATGTCGTGCTTTATTGTCACTTCTACCTGTTTTAACTCAATTTTTCCTAATGCCAATAATCATTGATGATTTTCTTTTTATGTTATATTGATTACTGTAATTTGCAATTTTGAGCTTCTTATAGTTTGGTTTCTCTTTTATCACATGTTGTGTTTCTATATGTTGTGTTTTATTGCGGCTTCTACTTGCTTTATCTCACTTTTTCATAATGCCAAGAATCATTGATGAGGATTCTCTATTGTTACAAATAAATGTGAACATGTATCAGTTTAAATTCACCATTGGAAAAAATTTATGTATTTGTGCATTACTTATCACTAATGTATTCACTTTCTTGATGAAAACTAGAAACAATTACAATATTTAAAAGCCTTCTGCCCTCACTATAGTCATGGTAGGATTCTACCTTGATTCACTCTTTTGACTGCTCCTTCTCCAAACATTGGAGTTCTTTGCCTCCCCTTATTTTCTTTTGAGTGTAATTTCTGGGAGGAGTGAGGAGGATTAGTCTTGTCCGTCAGTGATGACTTCATGTTCTAGTCCCTAATATTTCATACCTTGTCCTCATTATTTCATCAACTTTACCTTCTTATCTTTTCCCCTTCTAAATTTCATGATATCTAGAGAGTCTTTTGAGTTCTAGTTTGCATGATGCAAAGCACCCTATGCAGTCACCAATGTTGATGCACATCAACAATTTAAAAATTTGGCAAGCCATAACAAGTGTATCCTCCAAATCAAAAGGGTCTCCCTAATTATTTTTTAACAATGCACTGAACAAGTGAGTTTGTCATGAAGAATTTTGTCATGAATTTTTTAAAATGTTATTATTAAACTACCTTTGAATAGGCTCTATGAGCTTTGGTAGTGCATCACACTAATCATTATAATTAATATTAGCATGCATAACTAATTAAAGTTTAATATCATATGCAAATCTTCAAGTCAAAGTATTGTTCTCTACCAAAATATAGAAGGGGGCTTACATCTATTAAGGTTTCCACCACTACAACAAGAGCCGATATGGGATAGGAAAATTCAAGACAAGACCACCTACCACCAAAGACCTATGCTTCACCATCAGATAAGAAAGGCAATGTGATTGTTACATAAATTGCTTATCACGTTCACCCAAAATGAAGGTTGGATAAATGGTTGCAAAGTATTAAAAACATAGAGAGAAAGGATATCATGAGTGTATGTGATGGTAGGTCCATTCCCATATGCAAGAAGTAATTCTGATCGAGCTGAAATACATTATATATAAATATACTTAAAACTCATACAAAATAGAGCAACATAAGGTGATTGCAGTGAAATGTTGAAGTGAAATGATACATTGCATGTGGATCTTTCCCATTGATAATTATTTAATACGACCATGGTTGTCATCATGGTGACCAGGATAATGGTTTTGAAAATGTACAGGCAATAGTGTTATATTTTTGCATGCCATCAATCAATTCTTGCTCAATTGCATATTTTGTTGGAAGACACAATGTCAACTAACATCATTATTATAAAGAAATATTTTTGCACATCATTTAACAGATCTTAGCCGTAGCCCAAAATCACACAGTAAGGAAATCGAGAATGGAGAAAGATGCAGGAAGTGAATTTTTCCTTTATAAATCTGCTTGTAGTGGATTTTGAACGTTTCTGATCCTTTAAAAGTGTAATGCCAAAACCCCTCTAGGATTGAAAGTGGTTGGCATTGTCTCTGAGCTTCATTTAATTTTGATATTTGTTACACTACTTCAAATGATAAATGACAGTCTCTACATATTTATTCTCTCTCAATCTCCATTGAACGATAAGATTTCACCAGAGAAACCTGGAGTAGTTGACATTCTATAATTTCTCTGGAGTAGTTGACATTCTATATCTATTAGAATATGAGAGATATTTCATGGGTATGGAAATCACGTTGATCCTAAAACGGGTTTGGAACTTCAAGAAAAAGAACTGATAGTTGATAGCTTAACAACTGAACTTCAGGCCTTTCTGATGGCCAAAAGAGCAAACAACTTGAGAAGCGAGGTGAGTTAACACAAAGATGGTGGGGAAGGAGACCACTTTCTTAGAAAATCACTTGACTCACAGAACTTGAAGAAAAAGAAGCAATAGTTGATAGCTTAAGAGCTGAACTTTAGGCCTTTCTGAAAGCCAAAAGGGCCAACAACTTGAGGAGCGAGGTAAGATACCACAAAGGTGGTAGGGAAGGAGACCTCTCTGCTAGAAAATCACTTGAACCAATTCACTTGAATGGGGATATAAGTGAGCCTCAAGATGTTGCAGATAGTGACATGCATTCAGTTGAACTAAAGAAAGACAGTATTGACGATAGAAGCAGTAGAGGTTACAAATGGGGATATGCATCAGTGTGTAGTATGAATGAATTATGAAAGGATGGATCGAAAATCCTATTAGCAAAAGAGCTCATTCCAGTAGGAAATGAACGACCGAAGGTCCCATGAGAAGTGGAATTGTTGTGACTAACAATTATGGAACACGCTAGATGCAATACATGTAACACCAACCAATAGTCACTTCAAAAAGACAAGTGGCAACCTCGTTGATACAACACCATTCATATAATGAAAGAAACAATTGGGCTTTGCAGGCTATATCACCAGAAAGTCGTAGCATCTCAATGAAGGTTGGTGCTTACGATCAAGAAATTACTCCAAAAATTTCATTGGATTTGAAGATAAGACTGATAGAATACGTATACAGTCTGGCAACCTCAACGGAGTAGCAAAAGGTATGAAACTGTATGTGGAGCCTAGAGCAGAAATTTTCCTCAAGTATGTCCTTGGTAACAACATTACAAGTAGAATTATACCATAGCTTATGATGAGATAAATAATTGATGGAGGAACAAAAAGATAATCACAAAAAACTTGATAGTTCTATGAAAAAAATTATAGACAAGAAGATAATGTTGACCACAAAGGATGGCTGAAATAAGCCATTAACCAATTCAACTAACAAAGAGATGAATGGTTTGATTTGATTTTAGAATGGATAACTTACCCATTCTTGTTGTTCAATGTAGGGGGTTTAAAAAGGGAATGTCCAAGTTATAACATGCTAAACCTTCCTATTCTGGTCAAATTGCAGAGAATCATTTATTGAGTTCTATGAAGATGAAAATGAGCAATGATTGTTTGGAGTGATTTTTGAAATGTAGTTTCTATCTCATAAGAAAAATATTTTTATTCACAATAGTTACTGAGGAAAAGTCAGAAAATAAATATTAAATATGAGAATGTATTAAAAAGGAAAGCAATAAATATATACTTTATCTAAATAGAAATTCCTTAAATAGGTACTAAAGGAAAACATTAAGTTATGAGACAGTGAAAATTAAAAGAATTATTAGAGTTGTTGCCAAAAAAAAACTTATAAAACTACCAAGTTTTCATCTAATGGAAAATGAGGAAAATTGAGATCATCCATCACCTTCAAGAGATCTATAGAAGAAAGAAGCAACACAGAACAAGGATTCCCTCTTTTGCACACTTAGGTGTTGCTCATTTCTCAGTGAGACCATGACCAATAGTAAGATTTCCATTGTTGGTTTGCAGGTTGCCTATTTCAAGTGTCTCGAGGGACATGACTAAAGAGATCCATTGGTTTATAACCTTGCAAAGGTTAAGATTTTTAGTTGCATTTTCTTCATTGATTTACCACTATAGTGGGTATTGAACTCATGATTGTTGTGTAGAATACAATATTCTTACTCACTTGACCAGCATAAAATGACCTTCCCACATTCTACCATACCCCACAATGCATATCTATGTGGATAACAAAATGCAATAAAAAAGGAATTTTCCTTATTGTCAAATCTCCCTTCAAGAGTTTGAGTTCTTTTATTTTGTAGCCATACTTATTTTAACTTCCTTTTATTTTTTAAGTAATTTGTGTCATTTTAAGCTTAACCAATGTTAATTCACTACAACATGTTTAATTTTTAATGGTTGTTAAAATAATCCTATTCAATGAGATTTAAGGAATTTCACCACTAACTAGAATAGTATTGTCATGGAATACATGAAATAAACTCCCCAAGGGGTAGCAACAATCAAACTAGCCACCTAGTTTTCACATCTAGACTCCACTTAAAGAGGCTCCAAGAGATTGATCCATCCATAAGTTGAAACTAAAAGAGGTTATATCATGATTTGGTGAAACAGAAATGATTTTGAATTAGGTTTGAATGGCATAGGGTAGACTAGAACATATAGGGAAATTTCATTTACTACTATTTAATCTAGAAATAATATAGTTCTATGCTATTACCAACAAAATTATAAAATTATAAAAAATTGTGACGTTATCAAACATTTTTTCTTTTACTTTTATCAAGTACTTCAAAATTAGCTTACCACATGGAACTACACATTTACATAACTCAAGGATTTTAAACTTTGATCCTAATTGGATGGTCGCTTGAACTCCACACAACTAACCAAAGTTTAATGGATTTTAGGTAATGTTCATCATGCATACATAATAGGAGTATCATTTTTGTAGGAAATCTCAACCTATTTAAACAACTACATGAAAATGTATTGTTAAAAATTTAAATAACAACTATATGTTTTACCATTTCTAATGATTAAATCATGAATCCTAAATTTTGTTTCATTCTTTTATTTTTTATGTATATTAATTCAATTATCTTATAATTATAACTTTTTGTTTATAACCATTCATTATTGTAATCAACTTGGAGTAGCTTAATTGGCAATGCCCTTGGAAATGGGTTCAAATCTTGTGCTATTATGTTGAGAAGTTGGATATGATAAAGATGTAGTCCTAGCAAACATACAAAAGAAATCATTATTGTAAATTGAGTTTTCATAACATATTCTTAATCATTTGAGTAATATCTAGAGTATCTGCATGTCTCCTTTGGGCATTAAAATATTTTATTAAAAAATATTTTGTTTACACCTATTTCATTTGAAATGAAAAATATTAAGGAAAAAAGTTTAATAGATATTTTATACTAAAAAGACAATCTCAATTTAATGTTAATTTGTAATAAAATTTTAAATCTATTAACTAATACCATATTTTATAAAATTGGTTAAAATATTTTATAACTACCGCGAGGTGAAATAGAGCTGCCATGACTGTTTACTGATTCTTCTTCGTCACTCGGGGAGCTGTTTACTGATTCTTCGTCACTCGGGGAGCGAACGTAAAAGTCTTCAACAAGATGTGCGCCCATTCCTAGAATAGGATTAGGGTTGTTTAGTGATACATCATCACTCCGGGGGCTTGTTGGCTCAACCATGGAAACGCTCACCGTCACAGGTCTTGATTTTCACAAAACCTCAATATATACCTTTCTATACTAAAAAGATGTAGTATTATGTCGACTCAAAATTTGGAAATCAGAAGTCGGCTCCATCAGCTTTATTGTCGGCATTATAGGTCTATTCCACTCTGGAAAAAAATTGTTTCAAGGGATCAAATTTTAAATTTATTTATGAATTTTTAATCCTCTAAATCTTATTTTAAGATGGGGTATATTCAAGTAAATGCTGAATTATTGTTGGTGGTTAAAAATAAGTTTAATTTAATCTCTATAATTTAATTTTGTCATTTCTGGGACATTATTTTTTTCATGTAAAA
>APFE031075706.1:45322-83665 GCA_000404065.3 Pinus taeda | reverse complement strand
GTAAATCTAAAACTCCTGACAAAGGAAAGGGATCTGATAGGCTCCCTCTGTAGAGGCGAAAACCACCTCAGATGAAGGTGGGGATGTGTACTTGGCTTCTTCAAGTACACATGTAGATCATGAGGCATGGTTGATTGACTCAGGTGCATCCTTTCACTTCACTCCCCATAGAGAGTGGTTCTGCGACTATGAGAAATACGATGGTCGTGATGTCTTCTTAGGAGATGATAGGAAGGCTAGAACCATTGGTCGCGGAAAAGTAAAGTTGAAGTTGCAAGGTGGAAGGGTTAGAACCCTTCGGGTGTTCTGCATATTCCTGCGTTGGCCAGAAATCTGATTTCTGTAAGCAAGTTGGATGATGCAGGTGTAAAGACAGTGTTCGAGAAGGATACCTACAAGATGTCGAGGAGCACTGTATTGATGCGGGGAGTTCGGATTGGAACTCTGTACAAGCTGCAAGGTAGCACTGTTGTTGACGGGTGCAATAGTTCTATGGTTCCTGAAAATGGAGTAGAAAATCTAGTGGTCTCTGGAGAGAAGACCATGCTGTGGCATCAAAGCTTGGACATATTGGAGAGAAGGGCCTTTGAATACTTCATGGTAAAGGTATGGTAGAAGGTATGAGTAATAGCTCTCTGGATTTTGATTTCTGTGAAAATTGTGTATATGGGAAGCAGAATGGGGTGAGTTTCCCCTCTGGTGGTAAGAGGACGAAACAAATATTAGAGCTTGTGCACAGTGATGTGTTTGGACCTGTGAAAGTTCCATCACTGGGTAAGTCTGTGTACTATGTATCATTTATAGATGACTTCTCAAGGAATACATGGATATATTTCCTTAAGAAGAAATCTGAAGTCTTTGACAGGTTTAAAGAATTTAAGGCTCTGGTGGAAAATCAAACAGAGAAGAAGATAAAAGGTGCTGAGGACAGATAATGGTGGAGAATTTTGCAGCAAGGAATTTGAAGAATTCTGTAAGAAGTGTGGTATAGCACGGCAGAAGACTACTCCATAGACACCTCAGCAAAATGGAGTCGCAGAAAGAATGAACAAGACGTTGATGGAAAGGGCAAGAAGCATGCTCAGTGGTGCCGGGTTAGGACAGGAATTCTGGGCAGAGGCGGTGGATACTGCATGTTACTTGGTCAATAGGTCACGTTCATCAGCATTGGAGGATAAGACTCCACAAGAAGTATGGACTGGTAAGAAACCGTTTCTTTCACATCTGAGGGTATTTGGATGTGATGCATATGTACATGTTCCAAAGGAGAAACGAACCAAGTTGGATAGTAAATCTGAAAAAGTGCATCTTTATTGGGTATAAGGATTGTTTAAAGGGTTATAAGATTTGGAACCCAGTAACAAGGAAGGTTGTGTACAGTCGAGATGTGGTGTTCAGAGAGGTGAAAGATGTTATTAAATAGGAAGTCCAATCAAAGGAACCTGTGAAGATAGAGTTTGAACTAAAGGAGAAAGAATTAGACTCTGTAGTAGAGGAGGAATCAGAAGATGAAGAGCCACAAACTCCAGCTGTGAGTAGATCAACTCGAGAAAGAAGGTAGCCAGAAAGGTATAGTCCATCTACTTTCTGTTCAAACTTTGCTTTGTCTGTTACTGATGATGATCCCAGAACTGTGAAGAAAGTAGTGGATTCAGAGGATGGAAAACTCTGGAAAGAGGCCATGGTTGATGAAATGGCATCTTTGCACAAAAATGAGGCTTGGGATCTGGTGGAGTTGCCGGCTGGAAGGAAACCCATTGGCAGCAATGGGTGTTCAAGAAGAAGACAAATGCAGAAGGGAAGGTGGAGAAATACAAAGCTCGGTTGGTAGCAAAAGGTTATTCCCAGGTGCCGGGAATTGATTTTGGTGATATTTTTTCTCCTGTTGCCGAGGTAACTTCTATTAGATTACTTTTATCTGTTGCTGCTGCTTTTGATTTTGAGGTAGAATAGGATGTGAAGACAAAATTTCTTCACAGGGATTTGGAAGAGGAAATCTACATGAAGCAACCTGAAGGCTTTGCGGTGAAGGGTAAGAAAGCACTGGTATGCAAGTTAAAAGAAGTCTCTGTATGGGTTAAAACAGTCACCAAGGATGTGGTATCAGAAATTTGATACATTTATACGGGGACTTGGCTTCACCAGAAGAAAAGCAGATCATTGTGTGTATTTTAAATTAATTGGTGACCGTGTTATTTATCTGGTCTTGTATGGGGATGATATGTTGTTGGTTGGAAATGACAAAGAAATTATCCAGGATTTGAAGACCCAATTGTCCTCCAAATTCGACATGAAAGATCTCGGTGCTGCAAACTATATTTTCGGCATGGAAATTAAAAGAGACTGGGCAAAGAGGAAGCTTTGGTTAAACCAGAGGAAGTATGTTGAGACAATATTGCAGAGGTTTAAAATGCAGGATAGTAAACCGGTGAAGGTTCCTATTCCTATAGGTGTGAGGTTATCTGTTGAACAGTGTCCCAAGATACGAGAAGAGGAAGAGGACATGTCCCGTGTTCCATATGCAAGTGCAGTCAGTAGCTTGATGTATTCCATGGTCTGTACTAGACTAGACATTGCACATGCAGTAGGAGTATTGAGCAGGTTTATGTCAAAACCAGGGAAGGAGCACTGGACAGCAGTGAAGCAAGTTTTCAGGTATTTGCATGGCACTAGTGATTATGGTTTGTGCTACCAAGGAAGACCAGGATTTGATAGAGTGTTGGATATTCGTGGCTTTGTTGATGCATATTGGGCTGGAGATCTGGATCAGAGAAGATCTACAAGTGGGTATGTGTTTAACCTATTTGGAGGTGTAGTCAGTTGGATGAGTAAAGAAACAATCTGTAGTGGCACTATCAACTATAGAGGCAGAATACATGGTAGCCACTCATGCAAGCAAGGAAGCAGTTTGGTTGCAGAGATTGTGTTCAAGTATGGGGTTAATACAGGAAGCTATAAGGATAAACTGTGACAGACAAAGTGAAATTTTCTTGGCAAAGAACCCTGCATATCTTTCAAAGACAAAGCACATTGATTTTTAGTATCACTTTGTGGGGGATATGATAGAAGAAAAAAAGGTGTTGCTGGTAAAGGTGGACACCTTGAAGAATACTGTAAATGCATTGACAAAATTTGTGAGCTCTGAGAAGTTCTCTTGGTGTAGAGAGACAATGGGCATTTCAGGGTTGGGAAAATGACTAAGCTCTCTTGTGGCCCCTTGTGGAAAGAAAACAACAAGTGGGAGAATGTTGGGTTTTTTTTATATTCTTTCCACGTAGTTAATAGGGGATTTGAAGGGCACCCGTAACCCCACTTTATGGGGTATGGGGCAGCGCCCCGGAAAATTTTGGTTTTGGACCCTATGGTAGGTTGGGTGGACCCACCAATATTTTTGTGCATGATTTTTGCAAATGTTTTTTGGACACGATGGTTTTCGATCCATGGTATTGGATGCTTTGGCATGTATAAATATGTATTGTAACATTGAAAGGAACATAACGAAAAATCAAGTTGGTAGTCCCAGTTTTGGGATCCAGGGGAAATCTCTGTGTATATATGTTTTATGTGTTATGATCTTGCATTGTTTATTTTTTGTGTTTTAGAATTTGTATGCAGGTAATTTCTGTACGGGATTAAAATCTACATCCATCAAGTAAGAAGTTCTTTGGAAGGCCATCTGAAATAGTATATTTAGGATTGTTTGAGGATTCAGATCACCTATAGGCTAGAGATATTTTTTATTTGATAGAATGTGTTTGCTTGCATTAGAGTAACATCATTAAAATAGTTAGTTTACACTTGGCACTACTGCACTAGGTATTTTCTTGTTTTTTGTTGCTCTTTTCTTCCTATCATTATAGTTTAGTATAGACATCATAGTGCCCCCAAGGCATTTTTCACATCGAATTCGAGGGCTTCACCCTCAGTGCCTTTTATACCATCTCTCTCTTCCCCGTCAGGGGAAATTTCATCCTCCCAGTCCTCCATCAAGTCATCATTTTGATTTTAATTCAAATTTTGTTGATTCATCCTTTGATTCCACGCCCCCTCGTCCTCATACCACCATCATGTCAGGCACCAATATAGGTGCAAGAACCTAGGGCGGTAATCCAGTGCCAACCAAGGCACCCCTGTTAGTGGAAGCTCAACTAGTGTGGTCACTTTGACTCCCTTACTTCCTTTTATTGTTGGTCTAAGTCTCCTAGATTTTAACAAGCTTATTAATGATCCTCTTCTTGACGATCCCACATGGTAAGAAATGCCAACAAAACTCCCTTAGACATCCCAAAATTTGATGGTAATCCTAGAGAATACCCAACCAATAATGTTCTCTCCTTTCATATGTGGTGTTCATCCAATTATATTACCAAAAAATTCATTCGTCTTCAGTTTTTCCAATGCATGCTTACTGGAGCTACTATGAAGTGGTATGTAGACCAGTCCAGGGAAACCCATTCCACTTTAGCGACTCTTGCCACAACCTTTCTTTCATATTTCCAGTTACCTATCCATTATGATACTGGTATTGAACTTTTGAATTCATTCTGTCAAACTTCTTCCACTCACCTTTCTGACCATGTTCAGGAATGGCATAAAAGAAGGAACGTCTGTCAAGCTCCTGACTTCGAAGACCGAGTCTATATGGATTGGTTTCTTAGATTGTTGTTTGCCCCCATTGCGAAAGATGTTGTTTCTCATTTTCCTCAATCTGAGGAAGAAGCTCTCGAGATAGCTCTCAAATTTGACCTAATTTACACCTAGTTAGGTTACGTTTACACTGTCATCCCCGATATGCCTCAGCCTGGTGCAATTAATGCATCGAGGGAATCTCATGTCATAGATGGCATTGTTGGAACTCTTTCACACCCCCAACAATATGCTCCTCCGCAGATGAGTTATGACCAACCTCAAGGAGAGACCAGTCCCATGTACAATTATCCCTCCCCCAATCCTTATTAGGGCACTCCTTATCTAGGTCCCAGCACACCATATGCATATCCCCGTTTGCATCAATTGATTCCAGGGCACATTTTTGAACCACCTGCTTATACCAATATTTCCCCATCTCCATATTATCTGTATGCACAACCTAGCACTCTAGCTCCTTCGGCACCAATGCCTCAACCTCCCATGCCTGCTCACCGTCCGATGCAACAAGCACCTACTCCACAAGGACAAGTGTATGCTTGGCAGAGTGGTCCCAATCCTCTAAATTCAAAGAAAAATAATAAGGGGAAGGGAAATAGGAACCAACCGTAGCAAAGTAATCAAGGCAACCAAGGTACTCAACCCAGTTCCCCTCAGGTTCCTCCATTTAAGCCCACAACCCAGCAACAAGGCATCAGCCCAAGCAGAATAAGGGTCTTCATACGAACAAACCTTATGCTTTTTGTGGAGTTTATGGTCATTATACTCATGAGTGTCCCATTTTACCTCAAATGTGGCAAGTATGAGAAGCTCATGCAGCTTCTCGAGGATCACAACCTTCCGCTCCTCCTCCCCCTCCTGTTTCATCTCAACCTAATGTTCTTACTAACCCTTTTCATCAACAAGGGTATATAGCTACCCAACCTCCACAAGGTTAGGGTGCTCAACTAGATCCTCCATCTGGTCACCACGGTCATCAAATTATCATGATGAACTATGATGAGGTAAACACCAAAAAATTGAACCACCATACTCGATTGCGTCACTATGACAAGTCACCTGCTAAGTCTACGACTGAGTCCCATCCCAAAGTGTTTACCGATCCTTTTCGACACCTAATGGTACCTTACAGATCCCTCAAATTAAGTTTGAGGCTATACCCAAGATACCCAAAGGTCTGTTACGTCGAAATGTTGCTTCTGCCAAAGCCGCCCATACATATAACATAGGAGATGACTTGGCACAGTCTCCTATTTCGATGTCAACGCTGGAAGTCCTCTAGACATGCCCATCAGAGCTAAAAACTATACTATCTACTCTAGGCACTGTAGATCCTCAAGACGGTCAGATGATTGTCTTCCATGTTGACAAGTCGGATAATCTTCCTTTACCTTCATCTGTTGCTTTCCAAATTCCAGACTCTATTCGAAATGCCACTATCTAGTAGCGTAGCATTAACGAAGGTGCATCCACCTATGTGATGGATTCCAATGTTTGGAAACAACTTGGATCCCCTGAGCTATCCTCATCCACCATCACTTTGCGTGCATGGGATGATCATCCTTCATAGCCCCTTAATTTATATCGCAATTGCCCAGTCACAGTTGCTGGCAAGACCGTGTGTATTGACATCGAAGTCATTGATGCTCCCCTTGACTATAACATCCTTTTGGGTCGTATTTATACTTATTCCATGTCAATCGTTACATTTACGGTTCACCGTAAGATGTGCTTTCCCCACAATGGAAAGATCGTCACCGTCAATCAGTTGACATATTACGATCCAAAAGCCCAGACTTCACCTAAGACCAACATTTCTTCCATGGCTGACAATAAAACTATCTCATTTGTTTCTCCCAGAGACTATAAATATTCCTCACTACTTGGTGCTTACTATGGTTCACCGCCTACTCCTTATGAGCCTAGCTCATCAAGTGTCTACATGCTTCAATCATTATGGGCCACCCTCAAATGGTCCACTATGTCCACACAACAATTTTCACCTTCAAAACCTACTATGCCTGACTCAACCATGCTTAATGGTACAAATCCTCAAGGACCACCTCCTTTTGTCGGTGTCTCACCTAATCCTTTTCTACCCATATCTGTTTCCCCAGCCCTTTACGATGCGGGAGTTGTACCTCCAAGTCATTACCCTTTTGATCATATACCATTCTTGTTTCCACCTCCTGGAGTTTATTCTACACTGGTCATGGCTACATTGAATCTACCTAATAGCACCCTAGGGATCCCAGTCTGGCACATTGATCCCCTTGCAAACACTCCACCTCATTAGTTAAAACCTTACACTGCTTTGATCCCAGTCCAAGTTGTCGTTGCTACGCCACCTTTACTTCAATTCCACAACAACCTCAACAAGAGCCTACTCCTACTGTGAAAGCATCTGGCGAGGGGGGAAAATCCTGAAAGAAGGGATCTCAACACAAGGCTCATCTAACAACTCCATCTGCCCCTAAGTGCCCAAAGCCTCTTCCTCCTTGCACTTTGTGTGGTGTTGTCTGTCATGCCACCAATAGCTATCCAAAAATCCCTCACATTAAAGAGGTTGTCACTGATACCTGTCCCTATCCTAACATCCCCGAGGTCTAAGTAACCTTGCATGAATCGATTAAGAGAATCTATTCGTTACACACAAACCACCCTTGCACTTTATGTAATAACTATGACCATTATTCCCATCGCTATCCCCGTCTTGAAGATTTTCGTGATGCACTTCAAGTACTTCAAGAAATAGAGGCTGCTCGTACTGAGTCCCCTTCTCCTTTACCTACGGAGTCTGGTCCCACCCCTACTCTAGAACAGGAGGTCTCCCAACCACCCATCGTGATCCCTCCCCGTGATGTCGAGATGACGAACAATTATTCTCCCATCCTCTACCTATCATCATTCATGAGATCACTCCCTGAGAAATCCCTATATATATATCCTCTCGTGATTCCATTGAACCTCCTTCAGCGGACACATCGGTCTCAACATCGGTAGATGTCCCCTATACTAATCATATCTCTCCTAGTCATGATGATGTGTATGTGAATCTCATTTCTCATGAAGGTGCTTCAGGTATATCTTCCTCGTCATATGGTCTTTCTTCCTCCAGTACGTCCATATTCTACTCCGATGAAGACATCATGGAAACCATGACCACCCTTGACCATCCTTGGCATGATATGCACCATCATGCATAATTCCTTCCGCAGTAAACCCATGACCAATATGTTGTCGAGTGAAAAGACTTCATCCTTAGTGAGGTCGATTGGTTTAACCACCCCTTACTTCGAACACATGAATTCGAACCACATCCACCTTATGGACATTACGTTACCACTTAATGTTTGGGTAAGGGGGCATCCACTTTTGAGAGTTTAGGAGAAGAAATTCTCCCCAAGCTTCCTAGTGCATATGCTAGTGTTGACTCTAGTACCATTATTATTCCCCATTTAGAAGAACCTATAGAATCTCATATCACTTCAGATCACTCTTGGGATGATCTATTTACTCATCCCTCCATATTACCTCAACAAACCAGTCCCTTAGACATTATTGTTGTTCAACCACCATGCTTTCTAGGTGAGCATCAATTCCTTATATCTGAAGCCACTATTTGGTATAGTGACACCATGCATGCAAACCTAGAAATTCAGTCCATTTTATTCATATATGCAGTGCCAAACGAGATTGGTAATCCATGATTTCCTTTCTTTAACTGTATATATCCATTCTTTCCATAAGAAGCCATCCATAAACAAATCGCAAACCACATCATCAAACTGTATTTTGAGTCCACTACTCTAAATAAATATTGTTTTCCCATAGCATTAATGGGGGGCACATATGCCCCTACCTCTCCTCATCATCCTTTGGAGGATCTCATGCCTATTTGGCCAAGATGATTGGATCCATTTTTTGATCACTTGGAACACAATGACACTCCGCAGAATCCTCCTACTAGGGGGCATCATTCCCACCTTTGAATACCAAATCAGTCCCCTCCATCACATATACTGAGGGGAAGTATCCCATGCTTAGGGGCATGATGGTTCCCCCCCTTAGCTACCTTCTCACTTGATTAACATAAGTCTCGGCCTAAAACCCACCAATCTAGTTATGGTCGATTATCCTTTCATTTTTTGGATAGTTTGTCCTACCGGCCTCTTCAGCGAGCCATACACACATTGCATATTGTAGATTATTGATACCATATCTTCAAACATTCTACTTCATGTGATGCTTGACTTATTTCCTAGTTCCCATTCTTTACTTGGTGGGTGGGTATGACTCTTGACCATTTCTAGTGCATTCCCTTTCTTCCTTTGATTCTTCATTAGGAACCATTCTTCCAAGAAGCATTAAAGCCATTTTTAGACAAGTAAGGCCATTTATCTTAAAGTCAAAGGTCCAGATTCCTATGGTATTTTTGTCTACTATGATCTACACAATATTTAGGGCCTTCTCCTCCTCTCCAAATTCTCCACAACTCACTATGCAAATGAATTGGATTTGGAGGCAAGAATCCCTTTTATAAGAAAAACTCTAGTTTCTTTCATCGCCCACTACGACCAAACCGTAGATCCATTTGACAAACCATTAGCATCATTGGAAATCTCTCTTCGAGTTCTATAATGGGTCTCCCCTTTGTTTTTATTAATTTGACACTTCACACAGAAGCCATTTTTTTCATGAAGTTTCACTTTGCCACCCTTTAAAATTGAATCTCTTCATTTGAGTCACCCGTTCTCTGGTACCACTTTACCTTTGCACTAGTTGACTCTCATGTAAATTTTAGTCATGGGTAACCATAATTTAATCATTTTTTTATGGTCCCTAATGAGCCTCTCCCATGTGGAAACATCATCGAGTCACCCTTGTTCATAGCATCTGAGATGTGTCACCGTTGTGCTTATGGAGTCTGTTCTGAGTCCACATTATGTCCCGTTACAATGTTTAATTTGTCGTCCTATCACATTTATTCCATTATACTCATGTTTGGCCTCCAGTCCTTCTATTCCATATTTGTCGAACCACCATTTGAGTCATTGACCATCCCCTCTGGATTCGAGTCAGTCATTCCTAGGTCAACCATTTTTGTTATTCTCTGACAAGGGAATTCATTAGTCCAGCATCCGTCATGTTTCCTTCCATCATCATCCTTGGTATCAGTCCATCAGTCACTCTACTATATTCCCTCGTGCCTTTTGTTGAGGATTCCTCATTGCCTTAACTCTGGTAGGCTCTCTTCTGTCGACCTCAAAACATTTATTCCAGAAGAGTAGTCTAGAGGGCGATGTATCTTGGTTCCAGCTTCCATATTTGTTTGGTGCCTCAGATCATGCAAAGGGACTCATTATTTCCCTTTGACTTGGTTTTTTATCACATGCTTGACATCAACTCCTTATTGCACGATTGAGATTTGTACGCTTGACAGTTTGGTGATCTAGACGATTGTCCCAATGATTACTGGGTGTGTGTGAGATGTTTCAAACCTCATGAAGGGGTGACCCTTTAGATAACCCCCAACATCCTCAGATGGACAAAAATGTTTATCCAACCTCCAATGTAGTTCCGTAGATTTGATGGGTTCATTTTCCCCTGCTTGTGGCGCCTGTAGCATGCATGTCTCCTCCATATGATCCATTCAGATTTTCAGAGACCTTTCTTGTTCAATAGGGCTTCCTTGGTTGTGATCCCCCCTCTCCATGTCAGTTTGAGGGGAATTGTATTGCATGTACTCAGATATTATTGTCTTCAGTCCTGGCCTATGTTTTTTCCAGGCACATTATCTATATGGGATCCATTGTATTATTTTCTACCCATTGATGCTAATGTATCATGTATAATATATCATGTACTTTATAGCTTAGTCCCACATTGTTAGGCTCACCATTATTATTTGTACTCAGTTATCTCGGCAGGTATGGGTATGACTCCACCGCCTCATTTGAGATCATGTGTTACCACATAAAAGGAGACTTCTATTAGTATTGTAGGTCTCACCTCCTCCATTATTTGTCCATCCTTTACTTGCTTCAGATCTCTCTCTCTCTCTCTTTCTGACTCCCCTTTTAGTGTCTTGTGGAAGTGTAATCTACAACGTATTTCAGTCATATAATTTTCTCCTAACGCTCATACATGTCAGGGCAATCTGTTATCACCAAAAACTGATCACCTAGCCATTTATAACTAGGTGGATTGAAATACACCACATGGATTTAATTTTACCATAGTAAAATCGCTTTCACGGTGGAAAATACTTTAGTAAACCACTTTCATTAAATTATTTTGTGATTTAAATTAAAAAACCCCATGAGAATAATTAAATAAATCATTATTTATTTAAATTCCCTTATTTTTATTACTAGAATAATTATTAAATCACTATTTAATAATTATTTTGATTTCACATCTTTCTTGTTTCTCGCAAAATAGTTAATAAATCATTTTATTTGTTAATTATTTCTAAATAAAGGAATTTAACCATTTTAAATTCCTTTTCCCTCTCCAATAAATATAATAAAGTATTCCAAGTAGTTAGATCTAAATTTGGTCAATAATATTTTATTATTCTCCATTTTAGAGATTAACTCCATACTTTGCTATATAAAGGAGGGTTTTTCATTCATTCCTCACCATGATCATTGTCATCATCAACATTATCGTCATTTTTCTTGAGCTCCCACTTGAGTTCTTCACTTTGTCTGGGTTTTTCGCACGATTGAGAGAGAGAATCTATTTTTGAACCATCAAGAATATCAAAGGACCCATTCCACGGAGGGGGAATTATAGACCAATATGTAGATCTTCTTCATCAGGTGTTATCAATACAAATTTATTTGTTTAAACCCGTCTTTCCACTGGGTTATTATACTTGATCTAACATTCTACTACTATTTGTTTCAGATCATGTTTCATTTTACTACAGATTTTCCATTTGTGTTGCAGTCTAGAATGACAACAACCATTAATTGGTTGTTAAGGTGACTTATCACCTAGTGACTTAAGTGAATGTTTTTGGTACATCTTCTAGGAATTTTCTCACACATGTCGCTCAATACTAGATCTCAATTCATGCACTAAGGAGCATTAGAGGGTTAAGATTCTAGGGGACTATGTAGTAGAGAAGGAATGCCTTTCTCTTTGTGTTGTGTGGGGTAGGTAGTGGGGCACAATAGTTTCTATGCTAGTTCATTAGAAATCAAGAATGAGAACTTTGGAGAGGAGGTATGGTAAACCTGAGACAAAGTGTCCACCTTGTGAGAATCTTTACTTTATCCATGTGGTATCAGTACCCAACTTAGAGTTAGCCTATTTTAGATAGAACATGTGTAATAGAGCCTATGATTGGGTGGAATGTGTCTCTGCAATAGTATGTTTGGCCAATTAAGTAGATAAGATCTTATTATTTCTTTCTTATGTATTTATTCAACATGATGCAACTGATTGGGATGTTTGATCCAAATTTGTGAAGAAAATGAAATGAAATAAATATTTATAACAAAAACATAGAGAGGCAATGAAATTTGACTTCTATTAATAAAATCAAAATTCTAAAACTCTAAAAATGCAAGATAAAAATAAACTAGCTCAAATGGTGGTAGCTTATCTTTGAGATGTTAGAAATTAAATAACAGAGTAATGGAACACATAAAATATTGTGGAAACAAAAACACAAAAAAAAAATCACAAAAGAAGAGAGACACATATATATGTGGTTCACCCAATTTGGGCTATGTGCATAGAGAAACAACCATTCCTTACTTTCATATTATCAAACAAACTGAAGGGATACAATCGACATAAGATTCATTGTAACCTCCTCTTCACTTTGACACAGTCTCCTCTCTTTTTCTCACACACAGAATAACACACAACCACAATACAATTCCCTCATATAACCCGAGGGTGTCCTTCTAGGAAAAAACCCCTAAATTAACATAACTTCTACCGTCAGATCTTCTGCTTAATGAACAACCCAAATTGACTATGAAATTCCAATACTTTACAAGGAAATTTTTATCTAAAATTTTCTTTTGGGGACATTGCCCCTGAAACCCTACTCAGGGTGCTAAATGCATGTTACCACCACTACTTAGAAGCAATAGTGGGGGCCAATCCACCCCCACACCCCCCGTTAGGGACTGGGATCCAAATGTGGTTGAAAGAAGATCTCTAAATTAGGAAGGTAATCAAGCTCCATACCCAACATGAGAAGAGATGTAGCGGCTATGCACCTTCATTAGAGTGTGTTATAATGAGGTTAAAAGGCCCTTTTTTAACATCAGAAGCAGTGAGGAAAACCTAAATATCCAAAAATTTAACCCTCATAGATGAAACACCAAAATTCTTATGGCCCTATTAGGGTTAATTTGTACATCGACTTCCCAGGGTCATAACTTTTTCATGCAATATCCATTTGGAATGCTCAATGGCCCATTGGAAAGGTCTAACCAAGAGTTACACATTTCATATTGACTTAGGATATATTTATGGCTACATCATAGGTCCATGGAACATAAAAAAGCATCATATAGGGCCTGAAAATGGCCCCATAGGTTTAAAACCCGAAAAACTGTAGAAAAATGCCAAGATGGAGAATTGTGCTTTGATCTAATGGAGTAGGTGAATGGTCACCGATGTCCACTTGGATCAATGTTTTCATTAATGAATAGTAAATGATAGTTTTTTTTTTATTTATTTATTTATTTTTTTTTTTTTTTATGTGCATAGAATGATTATAGTTATGAGTGTAGACACAAACAACATGATGTTCATGAGAATACGTTTAAAGATGGAATGTCTACCCACTTGTAGTTGTGGTTTGTCGAAATGAATAATCAAAGATATAAAACATTGCCATTGTTGTAATTTGAATTGGTGGGCTAATATAATGCATGTATTATATGTTATGTGTTTACTACTATGTGCAAGGAATGATTATTGGCCTTTGATTTAATTCCTTCCCATGGAAAGGCATGGGAACTTGTGATAGTATCCCTTGTCCCTTAGGAAGTGAGAATGCATGCTTGGTGATGTGAATGATGATGGTATATAGAAGTTGTAGCCACCATTTCCTTTCTTATGAAATTGTCTTTAGCATAGTCCTTGAAACTGGACCATGCACAAAGTAAATTTCCAGCCTTGAAGTCAAGATGATCCTTAGGCAAGGCTAGTCAATGTTATAGGTGCTATTGGGATTACAAAGGATGATTGGTTTTAGTGTTTGTTATAGTAATGTAAGCATATGATATTTGCAAATTTGTTTGAGCTAAGAATATATGTCTTGTTTATATTCATGAAGTTCTTGAGGAAGGACCTAGCATGATATGTTCTTGAGACTTCCCTATAATTCTCTCAAAAGGTTTGTTTATTTGAGAAAAATTTCTAGAGAAGTGTGAACGAGACTAAGGGTTTTTGGAAGGGGGTTGCTTAGAAAAATAATAAGGCTTGTTCCCTCTAATCCCCCAGGTAAATACTTAGAAAATAATGCCCATGGAATATACTTATAAGTTTCTTGAAGAACTAAGGAAATACTTTGTAAAATTTTTGTATCTTATGAAAATAAATTTCATGTGATATAACATGTATCTCACAAAGTAAACTTCAATCGACAAAATAAAATTACATGAATAAAAGTTTCAATGAAACACAATGGAAACACCAAAAGAAGAATATGACTAAGCAACTGGGACTTAGAAACCATGAGGAAATATTGTCTATGCATAAAAAACAAGTTTTTAAAATGCAATGTATCACACGAAATATAAATTGGTCTAATACATTGTAAGGAGAAGAAAATCCATTGAGCGCAATAAAGCAAGGCTTGTAGAATGCATGACAAGAAAGAGAAGTTTGGTTTGGTATGGGATATCACACCAAAATAAAGTCAATGGGATACATTTCAACTACATTGGACATACATTGATTTATTGACATAAATTGTCATATCATGTATGACTGGAGGAGTAAGAAAGTAAGGAAAGAAGAAGGGTAAAGACTCATGAATTACTCAAAGAAAGCCAAAAATGTCACAATGATAAATTTTTGTGGTGGTGTGACATATCACACCAAAATAAATTTGGTTTGATACACTACACAAAACAAAAGTTTCATGATGTGTGATAAAAGGAAGAAAGGCTTCCCTTATTGCAAGTAAATAAATCTATTTTGATTGGATAATGAAAGAGGAATATCCTTTATTATGCAAAGTAAAAATTTCCTTGGTGCAATACATTGCACCATAAAAAAACTTGGGTGTACCGTGTCACAGAGAAGAAATTTTTGGGAGGTGTGATAGGACATTTGACAAGTAGAAAACCTTGGTCCAATAAGCCAAAGAGAGGAGAGTTGCCTTGAAAAACATGAAACTTAGTGAATCTTTATAAAAAGAGTGGTGTGTCATCATATGGTGTCATGCAATATGGAATGTCATGTAGGCATGATGACACCATCAAGTGAAGAAGGAAAGAAACCTTTAAAATGCCATAACTTCTTGTTTGGAGATTGGACTTGAGCAATAATATAGTCATTGAAAATATCTTGATAAGTAGAATATGTCTATGATTTCAAAAGTAGCTTTAGAATTATGCTTTAGAGTATGTTTAAGTGGAAAAAATTGATTACATTTCCTTCCTAATGACATTTAGGAGATTGGGTAGGTTACACAAACAAGAGTCTCTATGGTGATAAAATTTAACCTATAATTGTCTTGTGTTAAATCGTCATATTTCTACCTTTTTCCAAGTTATAAAAACCATTTTCCCAACATAAACCTCATGTTTTATTACCAAAGAAAATTGTACTTAGAGGAGCAAAATGGTCATATGCATATTGATGGCAAAGGAACTGTGATTTTGTCCATGAAAGATTTGAGTCTTATTCTGTAATCAACTTTTTTAGATTGTGAGAAATTATGTATGTATTTATGCCCTCCCTCTACATGAAACCTATAATAGAAACTCATAGTAGCTTGTGATGTGGGGTTCTATATGTGAAGTAAGAAGAATATTGGATACCCATTGCTAAAATATTGTCCATTAGGGGAAGATAAGTGAATGTGAATTTTTGAATTATGAGCAAAATTAAGGATAGTTGATGTAAGGCATATAATCAAAAGATCCTAGAGGATGATCAACATATTCATATTTCCATTTCCTCCACTAGATCACCAGAGATAAAAAACTTATTGAGGAATGGGATGATGAAAAAGATTACTTTTATACTTTGTATTGTGTATGGATATGGTAATGACTTCACAACTAAGTCATGGTTGGGTGTGTTTCCTAGAGGGATTCCACTAAGATAGCTTGTGGTGGACATCTAGTTTGAAATTTTTTTGTTATCTATGGGTGTAGCTATGTGTTAGAAAAAAACACCCAAATAGGCTAAAAATAAAATCATAAGTAACTCTGCTCCTTGAGAATTAGATAGAAGAATGGACGACAACCATCTTCAAGGGGGAAACCTACTCCAGGTGGGCCAACATTTTCTTGCCATATGGTTATTTGTTACCATTATTTCCTCTCTTTCAAATGGCTGTAACTTTCACATTTGAATCCCTTTTTCAATGTCTTCTCTTTTCAAACAATTTATTTTTTGAGAGATTTCCATCCAAATAGTTAGTTTCATCTTTTGAAACCATATTATCTACATATCCTAATATGGTCACTCCAAGTGAATTTTTTCTATAAGTACCAACTACTTCTCATGCAAATCCCACATGGAGGTTATGTTAAGAAATAAAGGAATGCACCTAATTACCTTCGGAAAAGAAAACCCCATTGCCCACCCACACCTTTCCCCCCCCCCCACCACCACTTAATGCCGATAAGAGAGACAAATGGGATAAAACATGAATTAAAAATCACATGAATTAATAAAAAATTCCATTTCTCCTCATTTGAAATTCTACATCCAAGGAATGAATGACCTAGATGAAGTATGGGAAAAGCTGAAAAAGATATTTGGTGAACCTAATATTGTTTGATCTCATCAACCTGAAATTTAAATAACGGATTCAAGTCCTAATGATTTGTCTTACATTGAAGATTATTTATCTAAGTTAAAAACACTTAGACATTTCTTATAGACTATAAGGTTTATATACAGGATTAACATGACATATATATTATTATTTCAAAGCTTAGTTCTACATATTCTATTTTTGTATCTACAATTTATTCCGCTATAGAATATCGGGTCTTCCTATCAAAACCTTCTCTTGATTCTTTTTGTAACTATGTGATTAGAGATCAAGACAATTTCTTCCATATTGGAGCAATCAACACTACAATTACATATAATAAAGCCTTAATGTCTCAACAAAAATATAAAACCAAAAATCCAAAGAAGCAACATCCTTGCAACAATAAGAAAAATAAGGGTTCCAAATCCTCTCAACCAACTTCTACTCTTAATGGAGACAAAGGACCAAAATCAAAGAGTAAGAAGACTTATAAACATTGCAATTATTGTGAGAAAATATAGTCATTTGGAGTCTAAATTCTTTAAAAGGATGGAGGCCTTGGAAGTACAACGAGTAAGAAAAACATCAATTTTGATTCTTCTTCTAACACTTCTTCTCAGGGTCATGCACTTTCTGCTTCTAGTTTTCCCTTCAATGAAAATTCTACTTCTCCTTAGATGAGTGGTTTATTGATTCTAGAGAATTTTATAATATGGCTAAGGATAAATACTTTTTTTGGATCTTAATTATTGTAAAACCAAATGATTTTTTTTTGGTGTAGATGTCTTAGTGTTGTAGGGTATGGAGTAATTTAAGTAGATACTGGTCATTTAAATGATATATTATTTTTTTCCAGTCTTTCCTGCAACCTTCTATAAATATATAAAATCAATCATTCATGTGAAGATAAAATAGCAGAGTTTTTACCCCACCGAGTTGCAATTAAGGATTTTAAATATCATAAGCATGTCCTTTCCACTAGAATAGTTGATGATATTACCGGGTTGTACAAGTTTGACAACTTTGGATCATCACCTTTTCCCTCAATTTTAATTGCTCATAGTGATAAGTTGAGCAGACTTTGGCATGCGAAATTTGGTCATCTAAATTATCCTTCAAAATAGCAACCATGTAACTAAAATATGGTGGTTGGACTTCCTATCATTTCTTGTAGAGATTGTGCTTGTGCCAATTGTGTTCTCAATAAAGATAATTAGGACAATTTTGATGAAGATGTCTATTGACATGCCTCAACCCATTTGTAGTTTGTTAACAATGATTTGTGTATTCCACTTTCTTATCCTTCCTTCATTGGGTTCAAGTACTTAATTTTCATTGATGACTTCTCTAGATGCACTTACGATTTATTACTTAAAACTTAAGAGTGAAGATTTTTACTTGTTCTTGGCTTGCAAGGCCCTTGTAGAAAAAGCATTAGACATTGAGTACAAAGGTTAAGAATAGGCAAGTAAGGTGAATATTTCAACAACAAACTCACATCATACTACATTGCATAGGAAATTCAAATTTGACATATTGGTCCATATACACCATAGAGAAATGGTGTTTCTAAAGAAATAATTGTATATTAAAGGAAATGACTAATTGTTCGATTTATCTAAGGGACTAAGTATTCATTAATGGGTGGAAGCAATCAACTATAAAAATTACTTGGTAGATCAAAGTCCCACAAAGTATTTAAGCAATATAATATTAGGGTAGGCATGTACTAACATCAAGGTAGATGTAGCCCCAACAAGTTAGCTCAATTGTTCAAGTTCTTCTCATTAAAGTACCTTGCTAATGGGAGGTCATTGGGTCAATTTTCCTCGATGCTATCAGGGTTATGATTTGCTAATGAGTCGGTGGGAAGTGATCCCTTCAGGTGGATATACCCAAATATTTACGTGGATGTACAGGCCACTGATCTCCAGTGTATGTGAACCACACTAAAAAAACATTAAGCTAGATGTAAGTCACTTCTATATCTTTGGTAGTGTAGCATGGCCTCACATTCTCGATGGAAAAATGAAATCTTTATAGCTTAAAAGTGAGATGTGTATTTTTGTTCGATATTTTGAAGATGAAAATATTATAGACTTCTTCAGCCTCACTCCAATGAAATAATCATTAGAAGAGATATTAAAGTTGATGAAAATAAATTGTCTTGCAAGCCTCATTCAGTGGTTTTTCCCTCTTCGGCTTGCTAGCCATCTTCCATTTTTGTGCCACCTTCTATTCCTATTATGTTTTCTTCTTCAAATGAGAAGAAATAAGTTTTGAAATCTGCCTCTTCATACTCACCTTCCTCTAGATGGTTCCATTGAAGACAAAAATACACTAGTGCCACAACTTCCTGATAGGTGTTGTGCTATAAGAATTACACTATTTTGATAGTTTGTTACCTTAATTTTCACTCATTTTCCACTTATCGTTACATTACTATGCTACTATTTTGAAATAAATAACCATCATAACTACATAAACAAGCAATAAGGTAAAGGTTCAATATTCTCTCAATTCTATATGTTTTTTTTATAAAATTGGCTTAATTTGTATGAGTTATATAATTTGACACATTCTACAACCTCACTAATATTCCGTAGCTGAATCCAAAGCTTGAATAGATCCCATGGAAGACAAATTAGCCAAAGCACATGGAAATATGCCAAATGGTGCCTATATGGTTTTCCACCAATTGGACGCAAGTGCTGACCAAAACAAAAAATTAAAACCATTAGTCAGAATAAGGCATGACGTATTCAAAATACCTAGCATCAGAATAGAATATCAAACAAGCATGATTCCATATCAAGAGAGAAAATTCCATATTAAGTGAGCGTGATTCCACATCAAGTATGCATGATTCCATATCAAGTGACTGTGATCCTAAAGAAATGAAAGATGTGAAAGATGATGATGTGTTTATTCACATGATTATCTTCCTTGATAATGAATAGTGTGAATTAGAGTTTGAATGGAAATCAAAGACTAAGATGTTGATTCATAGTTCTAGATTCTAACATTTAGTTTCTTAAGGTTGTTATTTTGAAACATTATAAAATACTTCACTGAGAAGCAAAACATATGCTCAGATGTTGTTACTTTTTTAATTTAAGTGAATTTCTTTTGACTATATACGCACTGGTCTGTTAATACAATTCTCTATTATGGTTGTGCCTTCATGAATAAAGTCCATTTTTAATCCAAAAATTCTCTAAGCTTCCCATCTCTCATGTGTCTTAGGAAGACCCCATGTTGAGTACAAGTGTATATTAGTTTCTTTACATTTGCATTCTGCAAGATTTTTTTCAGCATTTTGTTTGATGCTCTGTTTTGCACTTTTCTTTTTCACACTGTACTTAACTCACTTATTTCTTGTTCTTCTGCAGATACAAGAGTTTGCATAAACTTTTAGAAACAACAAAAAAAATTTCTAATCATTTTTCTATTAGTCTTTTACTTTTGTACTTGCTTTCGCCTCAAATTTATAGATATTGCACAAACATGAGCTTTGAATTTTGTACACACACACACACACACTAGTCAATCTAGTTTACTTTGATTTCATAGATAAACTTTTGTTTAAATATGTCTTTCTTAGAATAAAATCTAGAATAAGTTTGTCCTTATTTTCATAGAATAGAGTTTGAAATGCTTCCTTAGAATAGAGTTTAAATTCTTTCATAGAATAGAGACTTCAATTGATCATTCATAGAATATATTTTTCCCACTTTCATACAACAAGTTTGTATTTATATTCATTAAAATAGAATTCAAGAGCTTTTATAGAATAGAGTTTAGAATAGATTTTAAACACTTTCATATAATAGAATTTAGAATAGATTTTAAACACTTTCATATAATAGAATTTAGAATATATTTGAAATACTTTCATAGAATATATTTGAGTATCTTCATGGCATATAATTTAATTATTTTTCATAGCATATAGTTTCATTGTTTTTATAGTATAAAATTACATTTGTTTTCCATAGATTAGAAATTGTGTTTTCATTTTCCCATAGATTAAAATTTAATTTTATTCTAATTTAGAATCTGTTAGCTCAAGATCTATTTATTTCCATAGATTAAATCTTATTGCATTCATAGAATACATTTGATTTCTTATTTTAATGTTTTCCATAAGAAAGTGTGTGTGCTCTTTTTGGATATCACTTCATGAGTAGAATTTCATTGTAATTCCAACCTTGCAATTCCTTTTTTTTCCCTGGGGAAAATTCAGGCAGATCCACCTGAAGGGATCACATCTCGTTGGCCAAACTAATAAAAGCCTAACCCCGAGGGAACCAAGGAGAATAGACCCCATGACCTCTGAATGGCAAGGTGATTTAGCAATGGCTACTCAACCAATTGAGCTAACCCTTAGGGTTGCTTGCAATTCCTTTTTATTACACTAGATTTCCTTTTTTGAATTGAAGGTTAATTTCCTAGCATTTATTGTGCAAGTGTACTTCATGTGTACAAACCTGGATTGAAATTTTAATGAACTAATTTAACTAACAATTAAATTACCCTACATTTTTTGTGACGTTGTCAGGGAAGTATATGTGTAGCTCCTAGAGACAACCCCTGGGTTGAGGAGAGACCAGTGCCTAGGACATCTCAATGACTATTTTAAATATTTGCTGGCAATTCATATCAAGCTCAGTATTTAATATATTTGAGAGAAAATCAGTTCAAAACATTCCTTAAGAGGGGAAATGAAAATCCAGATGTAAATTATTACTCACATAAGCATTAATATTAGAATCATAGTGACCAATGTCACATAAAGTTGTATCTTATCAGTTATTGTAGTAGATTTGGTAGAAGACTTGAGCAAGAGAAAATCAATACACAAGGCTTAAATCTAAGAATATGGTGCATAACAGTTCAACGTGATATGGATGAGACAAAAATTTGAATGGAATGCCAGAATACATGGAGTGCATTTTAAGGATTAGATTTCATATCGGTATCGGCATCTTTAATCAACATCTGACTTAGATGAATCCATAAATTCATGAAAGCATATCCAACAACTACTATTACATGCAATCTCAGAATAATAGTGATAACATATGGAATAAAAATAAAAAAGAACACATACTACAGATTCAGATGAGCCAAAATCACCAAAAAATTGTATTAATCTTCCATAGAGCATACATTTCATTGACAATATACAAGACTTCTCTTTTGGAAACCAAAATTCTAAACCCTTGGTTCTGTATCATAACACTTTTTTATAGGGCCATAGAGGGAGAGCCTATTACAAAAATATTCCTTCTTGATTTCTTACAATGAATCATCATAACAAAGTATCAGTGTGCTTTGTGGCACAACTATACTAACAAAACTCTAATCGACTAGCTGAAAATAAAAATAAAAATAAAAATATTTACATAAAACATGAAACTAAATTGTCATGGCTAACATGATATGTAGTATCTTTAGTCATGATAGGAAGGTTGCGGAGGCAACATTGATGGTTCGATGGTTTGGAGCACAGGAGGATTGACAAACTGCTCACATCTTTTCCATAATGCTGGAGCTGGTTGAGGATCCCAGAAGAACCATTGATATGATATTTTGATATTGATCATACTTGCGTAATTCAGTCTAGGGCGAAACATGGTCTTTACCATCCTCAATATTTGAAAATCCCTCTTCAAATAATTAACTATGATCTTAGCCTTCAAAGTGGCAGTCTTCTCAAGGGAAGAATCTACCTTGATTTTTGTCTCCACTAGTCTTTGAATGTCCTTTTCCCACTGGACCAGTTCTCCACCAAAGTCCCAACAACTTGGAAAACCTGCTCATAAAATCCTCTCAAAATCAACATTAAAAGAAATGACATCCTTTGACACCACCTCTAGGCACTCAGCTTTGACTCTAGCTTCCTCCTAGAAAATTTGAGATATCTCCATGATAAAAGTTACTTTGTCCACCAGATCTATGAACCTCAACTCATTGAGTGGCCTTTCATTCACAAACTAAATGAACCTTTTGGGAATCTGGGAGTTATTTTATCCATCCTCTTTAGCTAATAGGATGAAGCCTTCATAATATTTGATTACAATTATCTGTTCATCCATCATGGTTATCTAATCCTAGTTGTTCCTTATCTCTTCAATGATCTCATGCCAGACCAATTACTTGGCTTGCAACAGAGACATGTTTCCTTTCAACTTCCCCTTTAGCTCAAATATCTCCTAGTTTTCTACCTATAGGTTCTTACTAATGATGTCTGCATTTGTCTTGGAAGTCTTTAGATGCTTCTCTGGGAAGAATCCAAATCATTTTGCACCCTTTTAAGCTCCCCTTTTGAAAGTTAGAGTTCAATAATGGTCTTAGTGAGTTGTTCAGTGGGGTTTTGGGGATCTTCACGTACAATTAATGCATATATATGCACGTATATTCTCATTTGCAGCTCTATTTCCTACTGCTTGATAGATATTATTTCATTATTCCTTTCAATGATATCTTTTTCTAGGATTTCCTTCTCTTCTTCCACCCGTGCAAGTTATTTGGATTGCACATGCTCACTACCTAACATCTTCAGTTTATGCCTTAGCTCCTAGATTTCTATTTGGGAAGTTTAAATGAGGGCTTCGAAGGTAGTTTTTCCTTTTTTTCACACCTAGCTTCATGATTAGCTCTTTGAAGCTCTCATTCTACATTTGGAGAGCCCTCGAGTTGACTCTCTCCTGATTTAAACCAGATGGAGCTTTTTCCAACATCTTCTCTACCTTGATGATAGTCATTGCATTCCTATTGAGTTGAATGTAAATCATCTCTCTAACTTGCCTATGGAAATTTATCTTATTTGGCAGGGGAACACTTGTAAAATCTAGAGAAACATCCAAGGCTTTGAATTGAGAACCTGAAGGCAAAGACTATGCCAGTGGATGTTGTAGTGAGAACTTCATTTGATTTCTTTCTAATTCCATATTAGCCAACAAACTGGTCTGATATGGAATTGAATGAGATGCCATTTTTTGTTGGATCTCTTCCATCACCTTCTTGTTGCTTTCTTCGATGGCCTTTCTAGTAGGCCAACTTGACTCAGTAGAATTTGCACTTCCCTTTGCACCTAAAATAACTACTTCTGAAGAGGTTGAACAAAAATCTATAATGGGTCCCACAAGGACACTTTAAAACCTAGTTGATTTGACCTTATTTCCACTAATGTGGTTTCAAGTTCTTCTTCTTCTGCCTCGTGGGTTTTTTTCCCTTTTAACTGTGTGTACATCCTCCATCTCTGCATCTCTAGTTTGGTCCATGGTCCTTTTTTTTTGTTTTGTCCTTCTTTGTTCGAGTCTCGATCTCCATCTCTTTGTTCATAGGCCATGAATCAAAGTTATATTTCCATTCGATCTCAGGCCTAGATTCATGCCCATAAGTTGAAGCCTTTATCTTCTCCCTTCTTTGGGAAATGATGCGATGAGTGTCATAGTGTCAGGCATCACCTAGGCCAAAATGCATATTTTTGAGTAATGCTTCAACTGCCTTGAAGGACTGCCAAGAATTGATAGTAAAAGGCCCCACAAGCCTTCCCAATTTAAACATATATCCATTTTGTGTAGGCTCAAATTTGTCTTGGTCCAGGTTAAGGCTCTCTTTGATGACTTCCAGAGCAAAAATCCTCATGGGCATGAACACAAGTAATTGGTAAGGAGGGAGCTCACACCCATAGACCTTGATTTCTGTGTAATTCTAAAAAAGGTACCAGCCCATTACCATGGTGTCCTTGCTAAGCGGGACAATCTCTTTTTGTTGAGGGAGAATTATGTGGGGGAGGGAATGACATGGATAATTTTTTATGCAATGGCCATATAAGATGATATAAACTAGGAATAACCATCAAAATATGGCCTATCCCTAACAACAAAATCCCAGTCAAACACAAATTTCCTCTGTTTGTTACCAACCACCAAAGTGAGTCCCAGGAACTTGAACTCGTCCACATGAGTTTACACAAACAAATAGAAAAATAATTAATAATATCTGAAAAAGGATGTGGTAGGAAAATAGTGCAACTGAAATCCTAGGGGCCTGACAAGTAGGCAGGAACATCAAATAAATGGTCATGTTGCATCATTTGCCTCAGGAAAGCCAAAGTGGCCTTAGTAACAATATTGACATCATCATCCCCCAATATATGAGCAATTAGGGATAAAATCATGGAAAATTTTAGGGGCTAATGTTCACCTAGTGGGCTAATTTTCCATGATTTTTCCTCAAAAAAGATTTGCCAATTCCAATTTTTATAAAAGATGATTCACCCAAATTTTAGAATATAAAATTATTTTACCTTAAAAATCACCAACATTATATCGAGACTATATATAAAATCATTATAAATTTGAATAATTTTACAAATATATCAATAAACATTTTATAGTTTGCATATTAGGGATCAGTGAGATTCGCCAATGTTTTTAAAGTTCAAGAAAATTTTCCATCCTTAAAATTTTCCTTGGATAAAATGGGCTGAATGGGCTTTGCAAACATGGTTATGGAGAAACTATAAAGAATAGGCAAAGATTACAGGCCAGGGGCCATGATCATTTTCATGAAGGACTATTTCTCATCAACTGTAAGGGTGGAGTAATGATAAACCATTGTGGTTTCTGTGAAATGTTGGGGTTTAAGAGAGCTAGGGTAAATTAGGGCTTTTTGAATCAGCTCTAGGTTTACTTTAAGGGTTTTCGCCCCAATAGAAGAGACAAATCAATTTTTCTCCTCTATGTAGGCTATAGTCAACTAGGATATAAACTCAGGGAAGTGGTGCATAGAGGGTGCCATTTGGTAGTATAAAACTGATTCAACCACCTGGAATGGGGCTTCTCCCCTGATGTGGCTACTGTATAAGTTAAAAGAGAGGTCAGAAAGATGGTAGGAATAGGAGGGGTCAACAATTTATGCCTCCGTGTCCATGAGAGAGTCAACACTAGAGGAGGGTTTGGCCTCATGTTGTAGAGGCTACAACCACCCTCCAAACTTTTGGCTCATATGCAAATTTCAGAGCCTACCTCAAATCCTACAATCGATTATCCTTGGGCGATTGTTGGTAAGCTGATGATTTCAAACTCCCCTCCTTGATCCTAAGAGTTGTCTGTGTTCTCATCTTTATGCAACATGTGTCATTTTCGGGCATAGGGGTTGTTGTTTGTCATGCAAAGGGAATTCTATCTTGCTTTAAGGGAATTGTGTGTGTATAAGTGGTCATCATAACATAGACATGTCCCACACTCACCTCAAACACTCTTGTCATGAAGGTGGTTGCATCAAGAAAAGCATGTCTTATTCATTTTGAATGGTCTACATTGTGTCACTAAGTGTCCGTGTGTGATCACAGTCAAGTCCTATCATGTGTACCTATGTTTCATTGATATCACACTTAGCCATTTTCCTGAGAAACCTAGGCTCATTGAACTTCCCTGAACTGTGCACTTTTCTTCTGCAACCATCAAGCTTCCTCCCTTGCTTGCTGAAACCCCTTACCCCGCAGAGACCCAACTAACACTACTCTCCAGAAATGCGAAGAGCAGTCCAGCTGGACTGCACTCAGAAATTGTACAGAGGTGTCTCCCTTAACCCTTGTCTCGCAGGAGTGCTTTGAGCCTCAAATTTGCTCAATACTTTCCAAGCTTCTCTTTCTCTCTTGTATGTAGGAACTGATGGGCCTCTCGGGGCCTCATCCTGGCAGTAGTCACTGTTAGCTAAAATTGTGTAGATCTACCTCTTAGTGGCTACAAGAGAAGGTGATATACTGAAATCGCTTCCAAGGAGTTGAGGAGAAGGACCAAGGAACCGAGTAATGGAAAAGATCAGGACTACATGCAAACTCTGTCAGATGCATGATCATCTTGGGGGTAAGTATGGTAAGTACAAAACATATTTCGAAGTACACATCTTAGTTGAGTTTGCAGGGATGCTTTTCATTGTCATATCACCTTGTCCTTGGTAACATGCATGTGTGCAAACACAAAAATTCATCTCATGCGTTTCTTCTACATGTCTTGCTTCTTTTTCACTTGTTCAACCAACTGTCATCTTCCGCATGTTGATTGTTATGTCATGTTTGTGACCTTGTTCTAGTGATGTTGAAGGTTGTGTTTGAGTTGTGTTCACCATGTACACATCTATCGTACTCACACACAATGTTGTCTCCACTATCACGCAAGCGCCATCGCAGTCATTCTGTGATCTATCACAAGCGTCGCACTTGTCGCTCGCACCATCAGTAAGTCACACTTAGTATGTGTTATCTTGATGGTTTGAGGCATCATTTCGTCAAGTCATGTTGAGTGTGAGTTTTCAAGGTCACATATGCACAATTTTGCTCATTCACACACTTAGTCATTATGCTGAAGTTCTGACAACTGGATCACCCTCTAATAGTTGGACCCTTGCGAAGCTGCATTACATCATGTCAGCACTTAGTGAACATGTACTACTCCCCAGAATTGCATAGAGCTTGAGGCTATCTCCTAAGAAGCCTGCACTACACAATCCTAGAATGGACCGAACCGAATGTCACCCAAAACAATGCAGAAGTGTCCAACAAGCCATTTCAATCTGCACTTCCAGCAAGCTGATCAAGCAACTCTCCTACTGGTCAACCAGAGAGTTTGACTGGGCAGTGACCCTGAGACACACTCCCCGTAAAAATTAAGAAAAAGTTGTAGACCTTGCCCACTCTGCTGACTAAGGAAAATGCACAAACAGGCCAGACAAACACGAAGTGCCCGTCCTGTTCTCCGTCGAGGAATTGTACAGTGTTTCCAGCCAGCCACCCAGTTAGCCAGTCAACTGCTCACCTAGAAAAATGGGCAAATTTCATGAGAAAGCCCTCAGATGCCCAACATCTTGCTCAGCTAAGAAACTGCAAAGAGGTGTTCAACAGGTTAGCCTCCCAAGAATTTACAATTTTTGTCTCCAGCAATCCCGTAGCTTGCTGCCAGTTCCCTCTAGGAATTATGCAGCTTTTTCTGGCAAGCCATCCCACAGCCTGTGGCCAGCTACCTCCAAGAATTGCATAGTTTTTGGTGCCCAAAATACTTCCCTGTAGAAATTGCACAGATCTGCCCTCTAGTGGAGCCAGATCCCATGGACAGTCACTGCTGATCCGAATTGTCCATCTTAGTCTCCAATCGACCTTTGCGCAATTTTCACCAGCACTTCCTAGAGCTCGCATCCCAGCTCGAAACTTCCCTCACACAATTTCGCAACCTTATCCTCTCTCATGTTCACCTATCTCCAAAAGCGAATGACCATGCATCATGGTAGACTAGGAGTTTTATGGATTTGATGTCGTCTCATCATGAGTGACTACAGATACAGGTACATGAATAAATGTGATGCAACAATAGATGGGATGAACAAGGAGATTACATGGAAAAGGATGTGTTCGTGAATGAACGAATGAACGATGCATGTGAGAGGATGTGTTTGCAGACGGACGGACGTATGAACATGCGAGGAGATATTTTTGCGAATAGATGGACATGTCAAGCATGCCAAAGTGCAAGGGAAGAGAAGCATGCACATGCAACATAAAGCGAACCAAATGACCATAGAGGACTCCACACACGTTGCGATGCGGAAGTGAAGCTGTGATATACCAAGAGAACATCCATCACCCAACAACACTGCAGCTCGACATGCACAACACTAGCAGCATGAACATACTAGCACTGTCATGCCGAGTCGTGTCATGAGTCATGTCGACCACATTACTACTGTGGGCCATACTATGTCAATCAATGTAATGTAACGTGGAATTCCAAGAGACCCACTTGTAATCTAAAGAGTCATGTAGAGGTGATAAGTCAAACAGTCATGAGGGAAGTCAAACAGTCACAAGGGCTAGTTTTACCCTTGGCTATAAATACCCCCTCATTTGTACATTCAAAGGACTTTTCACCTTAGCTCCTCCCACATAGCCTTGAGAGTCCTTAATATTTTCTTTGAGGAGTGAGGAGTGGCTCCAACGCCCCACCATCGGGGTTAGTGATGTAATGGTGTACCAATGTGTCTTGGAACTTTCACTTAATTCAGAAGCCTGCTAATAGGCCATCGCATTTTAACACGCGTGTTGTAAATATTTGTAAGATTAATCTTGAAAACTTGTAATACATGTTTCTTTAACCTGTGTTAAACAATTGAAATCATTCAACTAATATAATACATATATTTTCTAAAAATGTGTTGTATAAGTTGTTAACGTTGTCTTGCATGTGTTGGTTACCTCCTTGGACACTAGACAAAACCTTTCACCTAAACTTGTTATAATGACTGTCACACTCGTGCAGACTTTCCTGCTGGGTGTTGTATGTGCTATCTTCCCTTGTGTTTTGTGACTGCCACATCCATGTAAATTTCTCTTCCAGAAGTTGTGCATGTCTTGTTGTGTTGTGTGTCTCTGATAGAGTTGGAACTTCATCCCTTCTGACTTGAGACTCACTCTCACCCTCTCTTTCCATGGTGAAAGAACCTTGACACAAGTAACACTAACACTCACTAGGCACGTAAACCTCGATGTTTGAAGACAAAGAAAATCACTCTCATGTGATGACAACCAAGAGCTAAGGCATAACTTTAAGATAATTTCAACCAGGCTGTCGTACCAGATGAGACTCCTACATGAAATGGTGTGAGGTCTAGTTGGGAATTCATACTGGGGAGATCCCCTAATGTTGGCAGGTCCAACATTGTCAACATTTTGGCACTAGAAGGAGGGCCAGATGAGAAGTTGAGTCCTCACAATCTGTGTTGAATCTTCACACATCTATCATGGAGTTTATTATAGTTCACCCTCCGAAATGTCTATTCAACAGAAATACCTTTCACGTTGAGAGGGAGTTCTAGGATGACTTGTCACAAATCACGTATGATGGTAAAGGCGAAGTGGCCTGGCCTAAGCACTTAGATGACTTCCACGCACTGATGGAGAACGTGGAATGTTTTAATGAAATAGAGGTTTGTTCGCTGCTCGCACACACACTTCTTGACCACCCATTGCGATGGTGTGGCATACTACTTCATAACTTCGTGCACTCATTCAAGTAGTTCAGTGATCTAATTGAATTTGTTTTTCACCATTTTGTCCTAAAGAACTTCATAAAAAATTGTTAAAACAATTGAAGACCCCACATGAATCACCTATGGATTTTTCGCAGCGCTTCCATCTATTCATGATTGAAGCTCTGAAAATTCAGATGAAATTCCAGTATCTCATGGACAAATTTGAATATTTCTTTACCAAATCACTATGTCCCAAGATGAAGTTGAAGTTCAAACCCCACTCAACATACTTCGGTGATGGAGCCATGCAATCACACGTGGACACAGTTGTTGTCACAAGTGACTGTCCACCTTCCCCTCATCAAACAACTCCACCACTGTAGAGTGATGTGGGAGAACATGCACACATGTATGTTCAACTATCACATCCTCCCACCCTCACTACTCTCAATATCTGCGCATATTTGGTTAGGAAGCCCATGAGTTGTCATACACACTTGTTACCTCATCCTCCGTTTCCACGTTTTTCTGATCCTCCAAATTGCACTAGCTTGTTTTCTTCCATTTTTGACTCCACACATGTTGTGAATGAGGATCAAGCCATCGATGGATTTGATGTTTCACAACCAACCTGCATTGTCATTCATGAAGAGTATGACTGAGCATTTGAGAATGAACCCATGGTGAAGGATGACCTCCTTCTGTCTGTGCCTCCTCCGCTTTTTCCTAACATCATTGGTGATCTTGTTATCTTTGATTTTCCTTGTATAAATCCATCCACGAATGCATCTAGTTCCGATCATTCCCAGAATGCATGAGATGTCAGTAGATCATTTGACAATGGTGAGGACACATTATTCATTGAACATCCACTTGATTTTTCATCTACTTTTTATAGAAATGTAGAGGGTGAACATTCTTTCTTCTCATCTACCCCTCTGTGTGATTCATCAAATCATGAGGATGCCGACAAACATCCTGAATTTTATGATCTTGGTTATCGTGATCTCTGTACTTCTTCATCTGATCACAATGTTTATTCACCCATTGTTAATATGTCTAAGACAATGGTCACCGATGATCTATCTATCGAAAAAGTGGAAACCCCTTAGGCTATCGAGGAACTTCAGCTTGAGCTGATGGTTATGTTAGGCCCTTGCTGTCCTGAGGTTGGTTCCACTTCTGATGAGAAAATTTGTAAAACACTCGAGGCTCCTCAGCACTCTTTGCTCCACATTAAATATCAACCAAACACCCAGATTTCGCTTCCTCCACTCAATCTTGGGAAGAATCTTACACAATGAGTGTGCTTGCAAAGCACAAGTTGTCGGTCTTTCTCATTTTCATTTGTATGTCACAATACAAAGAGTGTTCATCATCTGCACACAGTGTGTCACAACACCATGTTAAGTCTACAAAATGTTTGTCTTGTGCATTCACTCTTTTCTTTTCTGTGGATGTTTTAGAGCTCTAAGTGTGTTGGTGTTCATTGTTATATCTTTTGTGTTTGCTAGTTCGCTTGACCATGCTTCTCGCAAACCATGCCTTCACCAACATGGGCCAGCCAAAGCACCAGTGGCTACATTGGAAATATCACTATACATGAGTATGCCCATGCACTGTTTAGCGTAGGAGTAGGAGAAGTATTTGCTTCTTTCTTTTCTTTGCGTTCTGGTTTGCATGTTTGTGTGCATGTTTGTTTGATTGCTTGCTTGGTTTGGTTTGCTTGCTTTTTTTTTTCTTACATGTTTCATGCTTGCTTTACTTCTACTTTTTTCTTTTTTCTTTCTTTTCTTGCTTGTACTGGTAGGTTAGCCTCTCGTGAAACCTTGTTTGGTTCTCAAGACAAGCCAGGTGAATCTAAGAGGACTTGTACAACTATAAATATCTAGTTATTTGTTGTACTCTCTCTTTATGAAGAACTTGTTGTATTTAATTGATAATACCTTGAAGGAAAATACATTCTGTTTATAGTGAGTCTTGGTGAAAACACAATGCTTGCACTCTAAGTAGCACCACCTACCCTAGTCGGTTGTTTTGGTTTAACCCTTGTCAGCTCAGTCAAGTAGAGTAAGGTGAGGGGAGAAACCTTAACAAGTATGTTAGAGGTATACATAAAATACTTCTCTGAAGGAACAACCTCTTATGCTCTCAATAAGTTGGGATCCCTCTTTCACCTTTGAAATAAATAAGTGCCTATGCATAATTATTTGAAAAATGAAAAATGAAAATATGAAAATATGAATTTAAAAAAAAAATGAATAAGGCGAAAGAAGAGAAAGGCTTCCTGCACAGAGAGGTGATACAAGTAACTCTGCCAGGGTATTGACTAGGCTCACTGGTAGCGGAGCGATGCTTATGTTCTTGCGTGAATCCGTTGGGGTACTGTCCAGGCCTGTTGGTAGTGTAGCAACACTAGAGATGAAACTTAAACTCTAATAGTTATATTACTTGTGCATCAATATTCCCCTCATCCCCAATTGAAACAACTGAGTTGACTTGGCTTGGAAAGTGTGCTGACCGATCAAGAGCATGGAAGGTGCTACATATTTCAATAAAATTAGCGTGGAAACTATGATGATTAAAGAATCGAACAATACTTCTGGAAGGGTTAGAATCACTTTTCACAAAAAAATTTCCATACAAAATGTTGGAGTTCTACCAGTGTGTCGCCAAGTGTTGTAGAGGCTACAACCACCCTCCAAAATTTTGGCTCACAGGCAAATTTTGGAGGCTACCTCAGATCCTGCGATCGATTATCCTTGGCCGCTTGTTGGTAAGATGATGATTTCAAGCTCCCCTCATTGATCCTAAGAGTTGTCTACATTCTCATATTTATGCAACATGTGTCATCTTCGAGAATAGGGGTTGTTGTTTATCATGCAAAGAGAATTTTGTCTTGCTTTAAGGGAATTGTGTGTATTAGTGGTCGTCATCACATAGACATGTCCCACACTCACCTCACACACTCTTGTCATGAAGGTGGTTTCATCAAGCAAAGCATGTCTTATGCATTTTGGATGGTCAACGTTGTGTCACTAAGCGTCCGTGTGCGATCACAGTCAAGTACTATCATGTGTACCTATGTTTCACCGATCTAACACTTAGCCATTTTCCTGAGCAACCTAGCCTCATCCAACTTCCCTGAAATGTGCGCTTTGCTTCTACAACCATTAAGCTTCCTCCCTTGCCTGCTGAAACCCTGCAGCCTATAGAGACCCAACCAACATTGCTCTCTAGAAATGCGCAGAGCAGTCCAGTTGCGCTGCACTCAGAAATTGCACAGAGGTGTCCGTCTAGGACCCCTATCCCGCAATAGTGCTTTGAGCCTCAAAATTTCACAATGTGGTCCAAGCTACCTTGTGTCTCTTACATGCAGGAACTACACATATAGACCTCCTAAAGCCTCATCTCGTCAGCAGTCACTGTCAACTAAAATTGCGCAAATCTATCTCTCAGTGGTTACAGGAGAAGGTGGCATGTTGAAATCGCTTCCAAGGAGTTGAGGAGAAGGAAGAAGGAACCAAGTAATTGAAAATATTAGGACCACATGCAAACTCTATCAGATGCATGATCATCTTGAGGGTAAGTATGGTAAGTACGAAACATATTTCGATGTACACCTCTTAGTTGATTTTGCAGAACTGCTTGTCATTGTCATATCACCCTGTCCTCAGTAACATCCATGTGTGCAAACATGAAAGGTCATCTCATGTGTTTCTTTTACATGTATTACTTATTTTACACTTGTTTGACCAAATTTCGTCTTCTGCATGTTGATTTCTATGTCGTTCTTGCGACCTCATTTTGGTGATGTTGAAGGTTGTGTTTGAGTTGTGTTCGCCATGTACACATCTATCACACTCACACATAATGTTGTATGCATTATCGCACAAGCTTCATCGCGGTCATTCAATGATACATTACAAGAGGTGCATTTGTCGATCACATCGTTGGTCAGTCACACTAAGTATGTGTTGTCTTGATGGTTTGGGTCATCTTGTCATCAAGTCATGTTGAGTGTGTGTTCGCAAGGTCATGTATGCACAAGTTCACTCACTCACACACATAGTCATTCTGCTGAAGTTTTGACGACTAGATCACCCTCCAACAGTCAAACCCTTGCGGAGCTACATTACGCTATGTCAACACTCAGTGAACATGTACTACTGCCTAGGATTACTCAGAGCTTGAGGCTATTCCCCAAGCAACTTGCATTGTGCAATCCTGGAATTGACCGAAACAACTATCACCTAGTGTTACACAACATTTTTTCATTATCCCTTTACTCCCCATCCCTTGATCCTAGAGGACCTCTATAGTGAACTCTATATGCTTTCCCATCATGAAAGGCATCCCTTTTCATTCCTATTTATGTGCAGAACATTCCCCTCTTGCACCATTTCCTAAGAATCTTCCTTCAATACTAGTTTTCAAGACTGATGCTAGTGCTTAGTTCCTTCCCCGTGCCAATTTGTAGAGTTAGAAACTAGGCCTGGTGCTGAACGACCCAAGTGAGCCCTTCACCACTCACATCGACCCTCTTTTGGCAAGTTTTAAAAATGGAGTTGAAGCTTTGTGAACAGAAGTCTGGTAGATGGTTGGGCTGGATAGAGTTGAGGGAGAATGTTTGGGCTCCTTTCCCCTATAAATATGGAATAAATAAAGAGTTAAGCCCTCTCCCATTATAAGAGGAACCATATCCCCTCCATCAAAGCTATATAAACTCCTCCTTTTCCAAGTTGAACTAGTCTTTTTGGAGCTTGAATAATCAACAAGATCTTTGTAGCTTTTTTCCTTCTAGTTTATGTGTGTAAAGGGAGAATAATGTGCTTGGTTTGTTTTGGAACTAAAGGGAAGAAGCCTTAAAATTCCATTGTTGAGGCTAATAATGAGATGCTAGAAGTAGTTTTGGAACCCAGATATGTCGAAGGAGACCTGCAACATCAAGGCTTTGGTTGTATCTCTTTCTGAGCTTTATATCAATACAACTAGTGATTTATTTCCTACATTGAGTGCCATAATACATTTGATGGCTTATGATTCCTTGAATTTTTAAGTAGATTGAATGCGATTTTATGCTATTACGTTTGATGTTGTCTCTTGTCTATTTGTTTCAGGTATTTGAAGGAGAAGAATGAAAGGAGTTGGAGTAAAGGAGCGAGGTCACCATCAAGCAGATTAGCATTCTAAGAGGTAGGCCATCTTATTCGATTCAAGTCTAAGGAAGTTTTCATTAGGTTGTTCTGTTTGCGGCTAGACCCACTCTAGGGCTAGAGGGATCGCCTCTGTCCATAGAGGAGATTTACCTACTCCACACCCAGAACAATGCATAAGTGTCCAACAAACCATTTCAATCTATGCTACCTGCAAGTTGATGAACCAAATCTCCTGTTGGTCAACCAAAGAGTTTGACTGGGAAGTGACCCCGAAACTCACTCCCCTAAAAGATTTCATAGAAGCTGTAGACCTTTCCAACTTCACTGATTGAAGAAACTGTGTAGATAGGTCAGATAGACAGCAAGTGCCCGTCCCTGTCTCCCTCTAGGAATTGCACAGTTTTTCGAACTAGCTAGTCAGTCAACCGATCGACTGCTCAGTCGGAAAACTACGCATATTTCATGAGCGAGCCTCTAATCTGCCCAACATCCTGCTCAACTTAGAAACTACACAGAAGTGTTCAGTAGGTCATCCTCCCAGTAATTGCACATTTTTTTTCTCCAACGATCCCACAGGCCATTGCCAGCTCCCTCCAGGAATTACACAGTTTTTGCTGCCAAGCCATCCCATAGCTTGTGACCAGCTCCCTCCAAGAATTGTGCAACTTTTTGTTGTTAAGGCCCTATGCTGCCAAAAATTCTTCCCTTCAGAAATTGCATAGATATTCCCTCTAGCCAAGCCATATCCTGCAGATAGTCACTTCCGATCCGGATTGTCGATCTCAGTCTCCCAATGACCTCTACGCAATTTTCACTAGCATTGCCAGAAGCTCACATCCTAGCTGGAAACTTGCCTTGCGCAGTTTCGTAGCCTTATCCTCTCTCCTGGTGACCTGCATCCAAAAGAAAATGACCATGCATCATAGTAAACTAGGAGGTTTATGGATTTGATGTCGTCTTGTCATGAGTGACTGCATATACATGTACATGAATAAACATGACGTGACAATAGATGGGATGGAAAAGGAGAGTACATGAAAAAGGAAGTGTTCATGAACAGATGAACAAACGATGCATGTGAGACGATGTGTTAGCAGACGGACGGACGAATGAACATGTGAGGAGATATTTTCGCGAATGGACGGACATGTCAAGCACGCCAAAGTACAAGCAAAGAGGAGTGCGCACATGAAACATCAAGTGAAACCAATGACCATCAAGGACTCCGCAGACCTTGGCATGCAGAGGTGAAGTTTTGATACACCAAGAGGACATCCATCACTCAGTAGCATTGCAGCTCGACATGCACACTTCCAGCAGCATGAACATAACAGCACTGTCATGTGAAGTCGTGTGTCATGTCGGCCACATCAATATTATGGGCCATACGATGTCAATCAATGTAATGTAATGTGGAAGTCCAAGAGACCCACTTGTAATCTAAAGAGTCATGTAGAGTTGATAAGTCAAATATTCATGAGGGAAGTTGAACAATCACAAAGGTTAGTTTTACCTTTGTCTATAAATATGCCCTCATTTGTACATGAAAAGGACTTTCCACCTTGGCTCCTCCTAGATAGCCTTGAGAGTCTGTAATCGTTTCTTTGAGGAACGAGAAGTGGCTCCAACACCCCACCATCAGGGTTAATGATGTAATGGTGTACCGATGTGTCTTGGAACTTTCACTTAGTTCAGAAGCTTGCTAATAGGCCAAAACATTTTCGCACATGTGTTGTAACTATTTGTAAGATTAATCTTGAACACTTGTAATACATGTTGCTTTAACCTGTGTTAAACAATTGAACTCATTCAACTGTTCTAATACATATATTTATGAAAATTTGTTGTATGTGTTTTTAACACTGTCCTACCCATGTTGGTTACCTCCTCAGACATCAGAAATAGCCTTTCACGTAAACTTGTTATAACGACCGTCACACTCGTGCTATTTGTCCTGCTGGGTGTTGTACATGCTATCTTCCCTTGTGTGTTGTGACTATCGCATCCATGTGGATTGCTCCTTTGGAAGTTGTACATTTCCTATTGTGTTGTGTGTCTCTAACAGAGATGGGACTTCATCCCTTCCGACTTGAGACTCACTCCCATCCTCTCTCTCCACAGTGAAAGAACCTTGAAACAAGTAACACTAGCACTCACCAGGCATGTGAACCTCAATTTTCAAAGACAAATCAAACCACTCTCATGTGCCAAAAAGAAAGAGCTGAGGCATATCTTTAAGATAATGGAAACCTAGCCATCGTACCAAATGAGACTTCTACACCAAACAATGTGAGGTCTATCTGGGACTTCATACTAGGGAGATCCCCTGATGTTGGCAGGTCCAACACCATTAACACCTCACATGCCTTAGGGGTCTCAGGAGTCGCCTTCTTCATATTATACGAATATTCAAATGGTTTACAAGTGGAGGGGACTGATTGGTTACCAAGGTTTCATGGATGGGATCGAAAATGACGTTGCGAGGAGGTTCTTGGCTAGCTGAGAGCTTGAATCACATTCTAGAAAGGTGAGTAACGAAAGAGCTTGCACCAGGAACATGTATGAATGTTTGAAAATGTGAGGCAGGAAGGGTTTCTATAGGTGGATAGGGGGCAATGATAAAATGACGTGGGATGATGTCTCAAGAGGGACACATGGCTGGATGAGATTGGGTGATGATGGGGGACAGGTGGATGGGAGCGAAGGAAGTCAAGTTACCATTTACTATCAACTCACACTCGCTTGAAATGGCATCAGTGGGTTCGCCCACGTGGCGCGCAGTGCCCACAACCCTCCAGCGAGTAGCATAGCAGGAGGTTGAGTCCAACACTTACCCCTCGGAATTCATCTGGGCTAGTGGATTGGCATGCCCACTATTTTGACTTTTCAACTACTAGGTGGGGCAGTTTCTTATTGTTCGTGAAATTTGCCCACCCCAAACTGCTTTCGGTGGGTGTTCGAGCAGGGATGAACAATGATTCACCCTAGAACTGCTTGATCTTTAACAAAGCATGTATTATTGTGAGAAAATTTCTCTTTTCCTAGTTGTGCTTACCCATTGGGGGTATCATGGGCAATGTCTTTAACCTTAGGACTTTTGTTATGGCTCTATGGCCTAAAAATTTCCTTCCCTAGCTGATTTAAAGTGAATTTTTAGTTAGTAGCCTTGTCTCTGATCTCTCTGATTTCTTGGAAAATTGATGAAAGGAAACAACATTGTCTCCAACTTGGGACAATGTATTCGATACAATGAACCGAGAACTTGTAGATTAGTGCCTTACTACTTGGGCATGGAGTCATTTCATTTAAACATTCATAAAACAAAAATAGTGATTTATGTTGGGTTGTGTTATATTCTTTCCACATAGTTAACAGGGGGTTTGAGGGGTACCCGTAACCCCACTTTATGGGGTCCGGGGCAGCGCCACGGAAAATTTTGGTTTTGGACCCTATGTTAGGTTGGGCGGACCCACCTATGGTTTTGTGCATGATTTTTGCACATGTTTTTTGGACGCGATGGTT
>APFE031075706.1:4517-44825 GCA_000404065.3 Pinus taeda | reverse complement strand
GGTTTTCGGTCCATGGTTTTGGACGCGATGGTTTTTGGTCCATGGTATTGGATGCTTTGGAATGTATAAATATGTATTGTAACATTGAAAGGAAAATAATGGAAAATCAAGCTGGTAGTCCCAGTTTTTGGATCCAGTGGGAAATCTCTATGTATATGTGTTTTATGTGTTATGCTCTCGCATTTTTATTTTTTCTGTGATTTAAAATTCGTATGCAGGTAATTTCTGTACGGGGTTAAAACCTACAATTTAAACTTAAAAACAATGATGGTTATATACAAATGGATCACTGGTATTTACAGTGAGTAGGAGTGAACTCTTTCAGTATTGGAGGTAAATATTAAGAAACTACCCATTCATAGGTAGCCCAACCACTTCGCCTTCTAGATTTTCCAGTAGGAAGGTATTGTTTCCTTTTGCTTCAACAATCTTGAAAGGTCTAAACCATAGAAGATCGAATTTTTTATCATTTCCTTTATCTTCCCTCATGACATCCCTTCTCAGTACTAAATCTCCTAGATACAAATACCTATCTTTTTCCTTTCTGTCAAACTGGGCTTCATTTTTTTCTCAACAATTGATCAAATTTTGGTCCACTTGTTCACTTCTTTCTTGAAGTTCCATCAATTGATTTATCCTTCTAGTCAAAGCATTTGGCTCTTCCTCAATATCTTGCAAGATTTTAGCTATTGAAATTACTAACTCTATGGGGAAGATTTCAGCCTTTCCATAAACCAACTTAAAGAGGGATTTCCTAGTGGCTTTCTTGGTGGTAACCTTGTTTGCCCATAAGGAAAATTATAGTTGTGAGTCCTAGTTTGTCTGATTTTCTGATATTGTTTTCTTTAGTATCCTTACTAGAGTGTTATTTGAGGATTAAACCAATCCATTTCCTTGTGGGTAATAGGTGGTGGAGTGGCCTACCATAATGTTGTATTTTTGGAAAAAATCAATAAGTTTGGCTGACTTAAACACTTGAGAATTTTCAGTGACAACCTTCTTGGGGTAGCCAAACCTAGCAAGGATGTTTTCCTCCATGAACTTAATAACTACATCATCAGTTGCATTCCTAGCTAGGGCTTCTTCCACCCACTTAGTGAAGTAATCGGTAGTTGTGAATACCCACTTGTGTTGACTGTTGGATGGTGGACGTATTTCCCTAATGAATTCTAGCCCCCATTATCTGAAAGATTCTTCAACAAAAACAAGAATTAGAGGAAAAGTTCTATTTTCAACAAAAAATTGGCGCTTCTCACAGGCCCAAACATAATAATAAAACTCATCAAATAGTTGGGGTCAGTAAAACCCTACTTTGAGGATTTTGTGTGTTTTATCCCTCCAACTATAATGTCCTCCATAGACACAACTATGAAATTCATCCATCAATTTGTGGATTTCTTCTTCAACCAAACATAAAAGAAAAATCCCCACAGGATCCTTCTAGTACAATTAGCCATTTGAGATAGCAAATTTCTGGGCTTGTAGCCTCAGAGCCCTGTATTTAACTTTATCAAAATTTACTGGGTACCTCAGAAAAAGAAAGTAATGAACTCTATTTTTATACTAGTGAGACACAATGTACCTTATTTGGATTTTCTAGGCTGATGTTTCAATCTCTTGTTGTTGCTTCAAATTTCCACTTTCTCTATCTCCTCCAACCAGTAAGTTTATACTAAATGCTTGGAATTTTTCTTTAGATAGAATTCTAGCTAGCCCCTACCCATTGGTTGGCTTGGTAGGATTGATATCCATGTTGTACTCTTGAATTTAAGCAATCAATTTGCCTCTTTTTCCCTCATTGTCCCATTGTAGTAGAATGTCTTTCACAACAACTATAGGAACATAAGAAGTTATGTTTGATTGTAGGACATAGATTCTAAAGGCCTTCAGAGATTTGACCAAGGCATAGGTCTTCTTCTCCAAAATGTTATACTTTATCTCAACGTCTCGTATCACCTAATTGAAAAATTCTATTGGATTCTCATGGCGTTCATTGTTTTTCTACAATAAGACATCAGCCATTGTATGAGGAGAAGCACATGAGAAAATAAAAAATGGTTTTAGATAGTCTGGGTTGAATAACACAGGAGCTTCCACAAAATCACTTTTAATTCTGGAGAATGATTCACGAGACTCTACAGTCCATTTCACTTCCTTATCCTTCTTCAACATCTCTATGATTTCTTTAACTATCTCAACATAATTGGGTATGAACCTCCTCAAAAAGTTGATTCTAACCAAGAAAACCTGATCTCTTTCTTATTTCTCAGTAATGAGATGTTGTTGATGGCTTCCACCCTCTTGGGATCAATCTTCACCCCCTTTTTTGCCACAATGTTTCCTAATGGCCTTCCCTCACTTAGAGAAAACTGAGACTTCTTAGGATTTAAGGATATACCATATTTTCTGCATTTCTCAAAAGTAAGTCGTAGATGATCAATATGCTCCTCATCGTTTTTTGAAAAAATGGTGATGTCATCAAGGTAAATTACTACAAACTTATTTTGTTCTCCCACAAAATCTATATCCATGGCTCTCTGGAAAGTGGGTCCTGCATTTATGAGACTAAAAGGAATTCTGGCATACATATATGTTCTCCAAGGTGTGGTGAAAGAAATTTTCTTTTGATCTTCAGGATGCACAACTACTTGATTGTATCCAAAAAAACCATCCATCATGGACATCCAAGAATATCCTACCACCTTCTACATGATGTATTCCATTTTAGGAAAAGGGTAATTATCCTTTAATGGGGCCTTGTTCAGATTCTTGAAGTCCACACATAACCTTATTTATCCATTCTTTTTTTGATAGGGACTAGATTTGCTACCTAGTCTGAGTATCTCAAAGTCACAATTATGTTGGACTGGATCAACTTCCTTACCTCCTTTTCAATAGATGGGAGTAAAAAATGGTTAATTTTCCTAAGCTTATGTTTATATGGCTTCACCCCTCCCTTCAAAGGGATCTGCTGTTGAATAATAGCAGTATCAAATATTTTTAAATCATCATAAGACCAAGGAAACACATCCATATAATTTTTGAAAAGGTCCAGATACCCCTGCTTGTACTTATGATGAACTCCTTTTCGCTAACTTCATTATCCAAGGATCTTGATCTGAACCAATGTTGCAATCTTTCATTTGTTCTTCAAGTTCTTGCTTAGTTGGCTTGACAACCACATCATTTGGGTTGAACAATATTTCCAAGGGAACCAAACCCATAGGGATAGTATTACCTTTCAACTGTAAAATCTTCTGCCCTACAACGGTTTCTTCCCAAATGGTCTATTTTTCATATATCACTCTCTCTTCCTCTTGGTCAATTACTGAATTTGAAAATTCTCCTATAACTTCCATGAAGCATGTAATTTGTTCCTCATCCTCGAACACCTACCAATGTTTGACATTGTTAGGCATTGAAGGTGAGTGCCTAACCTCAACTTCATACCTGAGTAGTGGGTTTTGAGGAGGTTTAAAGTTACTAGCAACTATAGACAAGGAATCAACCATCCAATTTATCTCTCTGGGCATAAATTGGATATTAATGGATAAGAAGAAATTTCCAATCAAAGCCCATACGTCATTTTGGTAAGCCGTTAGCCTTGGATGTTTTGTTTGGAATTGATTCTTGATTTGTTTCACCACTAGCTCTGAATATCCAAACACAACCAAGCACCCAATGTTAAGATTTCTAGAAGATTGCAGACCTAGTAGCAAAGCTTCATATTCAACAACATTATTAGTAGCTTCAAACTCCAACTTGAAGGAGAGAGCCATGAATTTTCCTTCTGGGGACACTAAGAACACACCTTCCCCATTTCCTTCCCTGGAATAAGCACCATCAAAGTATAGCTTCCATAGTTTGTCACACACCAATGATTTATGGTTTAGCTAGACTAAACATTCAACCTATGTTTTGTCCAAGATTAGATCATCTTACTTTATAAGAAAACAAGATAAATCTTTCTCTTTACCTTACACAGGGGCACTATTTGAAAAATAAACTCTTGTAATTGTTTTCACAAATCTTGATTCTCTATACAATCATCTTTCTTCTCCACCAAACACCAGGATGGTAGCATATGTCAAATCAAATTTGATGGATACTCTAATCTTAAACCCCCATGACCTAGAAAAGAGCATATCAAACCTTGCAGGGATATCATCCACTACAATATCCATTACCAAACTTTTTATAGCAATCTGGGATAAATTGACAACCAAATATTTAGTCATCCCTAGACACTTTACTCTCTTGGAGTAAAATGAATACAAATATTTATATGTCCTCGTTATTTGCAGGCCCAATTGGTCCATAACAGATAATCGAATCAAATTGTGAGAAGCTCCTGAATCAAGCATGAATTTTTGTAATAGAAACTCATGAACTACCAAAGTAAAATAAAAAGGGACAGTGGAAGAGTCTTGTTCCTCAACATGAGCTCCAAATACAACCATGGGCCTTTCTTCCCGGAGGTTTAGATCATCATGCAAAGTAGCTATGGTGGATGGGCACATGAACTAAGACATCTAAGATTTATAATTAGGTTGTTTTAATAATTTAGTCAAGGGGACAAATATTTTGACCTTCTCAAGTTCCTTTTGAAGATTAAAGGCAAAAGGCATTCTATCAGCTATGACAATGTCAACATGCTCTTTTTCTTTACCACAAACGATTTTAGATGGTAAGGGAAAATTCTCCATTTTAGAAACTTCGAGCTTGTGGAGAGTGGAAACTGACGACTCTTACTTTTTGGGTGAGGCTTGGTCTAGAGGATTATTTACTTTCTATGCTGATTTAGGAGGATTTGGGGGAGAGGACTGCTCATTTTGGTCTTGCATTCTAGATCTTTTCCTAGAATATCTAATATCATATTTACCGTGTATTTGGGCTTGCATGAAGTTAGAAAACTGTCGACAATAGTTGTTGATCTCACCATCCTCTAGTGGACATTCCAAATCATCACCTCCTTCCCCATGTGCTTCAAATTCATATTATTCTTCAAGAAAAGAAGAGAACTACTTTTCTTGGGGTTCCATCATTTCTTCAACATGTTCCTATGGTTCATCTTCCAAATACAATGGAGGTTGAATGTGATCTTATTGTTCTTTTATCTCCCTTTGCAAGAGCTGCAAAGGAGGTCTCATGTACTGAGGATTGAAGCTTTGGTTAGGAGTTGGTTGGTTTTTTTGAGGAGGGTTTTTTTTCTAACTCTAGTTTCAGCAGATTGTTAGATAGGTTTCTTATCAATTTGTTTATTTCCTCGAGTTTCATCTCTTGAGTTTCCTTTCCCTGGTTTGAGGAACTAACTTCCTCCTTTCCCCTTCTCCTATCTCCATGATCGGTTATCCCTCTTCACTTCCCAGTAGAGGTGAAATTTTCTTCAACTTCTAAAGAATCTATTTGAATCTGATCTAAGGAGTGAGACTTCCTTTATCTGAGAGTGAAACATAATTCTAGTTCAAAGGGCCTCGTAAAAACCACTTTAGCAGTAACATGTAGAGGTTTGATTTCAGCAGGGAGACTATTGTAAAATTTGTTAAACTGTTTTATGAATTCTGACACATTTTCATTATGTTTTTCTTTCATGGCATTGAATCTAGTGAGGGTATACCCATGGTACCTCTTCTCCTCCCAAGTAGTGATTGAAGCATTTGGTAGGGTTTTAAACCATTTCCCAACTTCCCCATCTAGAGTCTAGAAAAAAAGTCTTAACACCAGATCTAGGTGTTCTACATTAATATTTTCTGCAAGTGCATAGAAAATTTCTACATTCCTTTGTGCTGAGATGTCATCTTCTCATGTAAATCTCGGCAAGAGCTTAAGATAGTCTTGTGGCATACCATTCGAGGGATGTGGCAAGTCCAATGGAGCATATTTTTTTGGGAGAAATCCTAGGACAACCATATTGAACAAGGGAGGTGGTAGAAGATTTATTATAGGTCCTTGATAAGGGGTTATCTAAGTTGGGAAGCTATTCACACTCAGTGTGGGACTATTTAGAAGGATGTATTTAACTTCTTCAGTTTTAGGGAAAGGATGAAAAGAGAAAGAGAGTGAATTGAAAAAATATTCTTCGATTTTGACTCTTGAGGTGAATAGACTAAATGGTAGACCAAGTTCCTCGAGATATTCCAAAGCTCTGGAGGGAAATTGTGAGCAGTTTATCATAGCCTTTTGAGAGCTAGAAGAAGATACTTATATAAAGGAGGCTACATGAACTAGGGTGACAGGGGTTATTTCTTTCTAGATCCTCCTAGATATAATTTTTTCAAGGTAAAAAAACAAGAGGGATTCTCTATTGTGAAGTATCAAAGTGAGTGTGTGGCATTTTGAAAGCCAAGCTGGTCAAAATGAGATTTAGATAGTGGATTCACCAAGGTGACAGATATTCAACCCATACCCCTTACTTCTCACCTTACTGAAGGGTGTACAATTGTCGTACATAGGGAAAATGTTCTGATTCGTCCCCGGCATCAGCACCAAAAGATGTTGTATCTCCTAGAGACAACCCCTGGGTTGAGAAGAGACCAATGCACATGACATCTTCATGATTGTTTTAAAGATTTGTTGAGAATTCACATCACACTCAGTATTTAATATATTTGAGAGAAATTTTATTCAAAACCTTCCTTAAGAGGGGAAATGCAAAGCCAGATGTAAAGTATCACTCACAAAAGCATTAATATTAGATTCACAAGGACCAACATCACATAAACCTGTAGCTTATCAGTCATTGTTATAGATTTAGTAGAATACTTGAGAAAGAGAAAATCAATACATAGGGCTTAAATCTACGAATCTGGCGCATCAAAGTTCAACATGAAATGGATGAGACAGAGATTTGAATGGAATGCTAGAATACACGGAGCACATTTTAAGGATTAGATTTCATATCAGTATAAGCATCTTTAATTAGCATTTGACTTAAATGAATCCATAAATTCATGAATACATATCCAACAACTACTATTACATGAAATATAAGAATAATAGTGAGAACATATGGAATAAACATAGAAAAGAACACATACTACAAATTTAGATGAGCTAGAATTGCTAAAAAATTGTATTAATCTTCCGTAGAGCATACATTTCATTGACAACATACAAGAATTCTATTTTGGAAACTAAAATTCCGAACCCTCAGTTTTGTATCATAAAAATGTTTTATAGAGCCTCAAAGGGAGAGCCCGTTACAAAAATATTCCTTCTTGATTTCTTACAGTGAATCATCATAGCAAAATATCAGAATGTTCAGTGGCACAACTATATTAACCAAACTCTAACCGACTGAATGAGAATAAAAATATTTACATAAAACATGAAATTAAAGTGTCGTGGTTGACATGATCTGCAATATATTTACACATGATAGGTAGGTTGTGAAGGTAGTGTTGATGGTTCAATGACTTGGAGCACAACAGGATTAACAAAATGCTCATATCTTTTCCATAATCCTGGAGCTAGTTGAGGAGCCCGGAAGAACCGCTAATATGATATTTTGAGATTAGTCAAACCTATGTAATTCAGTGTAGAATGAAAAAAGGTATTTACCATCCCCAACAGTTTAAAATCTCTCTTCAAATAATTAACTACAATCTTACCCTTCAGAGTGGTGGCCTTCTCATGTGAAGAATCTACCTTTCTTTTGGCCTCCACTAGTCTTTGACTATATTTTTCCCACTAGATCAATACTCCAGAAAATTCCCAGTTGCTGGAAAACCCTTCTCTGAAAATAATCTCAAACTTAGCACTAAAAACAACCACATCCTTTGATACCACCTCTAGTCACTCCTCAACTTTGACTCTAGCTTCCTCCTTTTGGAAAAGTTTAGAGATCTCCATGATAGAAGTTACTCTATCCACCAAATATATGGGCCTCAACTCACTGAGTGGCCTTTCATTCATAAACTAAATGAACCTCTTGGAATTTTTGGAGTTTTCTCCATCCTCTTTAGCTAATAGGATGAAGCCTTTATAATATTTTATTACAATTCTCTCTTCATCCATCAAGGTTATGTACTCCTAGTTGTTCCTTATCTCATCAATGATCTCATACCATACCAATTTCTTGGCTTGCAGCAGAGACATGTTTCCTTTCAATTTCCCCTTTAGCTCAAAGATCTCCTAGTTTTCTGCCTATAGGTTCTTACTAAAGATGTATACATTTGTCTCGGTAGTCTCTAGCTTCTTCTCTTTCTATGCTATGCTTCTCTGGGAAGCATCCAAATCATTTTTCACCCTTCTAATCTCCCCACCTGAAATCTAGAGTTCAATAATGGTCTTAGTGAGCTCCTCAGTGGGGGTTTGAGGATCTCCGGGTACAGTTATCGCACATATATGCATGTATATTCTCATTTGCAGCTCTGTTGCTTGCTTATGTAGAGATATTATTTCATTATTCCTTTCAATGAGCTCTTTGGCTAGGATCTCCTTCTCTACTTCCACTTGTGCAAGTTCTTTGGATTACGCATGCTCACTACCTAGCATCTTTAGTTTATTCCTTAGCTCCTAGATTTTTGTTTGGGAACTTTGAGGGAGGGCTTAGAAGGCAATTTTGTCTTCTAGATTCACACCTAGCTTCACAATCAGCTCTTTGAAGCTTTCGTTCAACATGTGGAGAGCCCTGGAGTTGGCTCTCTCCCGCTTTAACCTGGATGTAGCTTTTTCCAATAGCTTCTTGGCCTTGGTGATAGTCATTGCATTCCTATTGAGCTCACTGTATAAAATATCTCCAACTTTCCTATGGAAATTTATCTTATCTAGCAGGGGAACACTTTTCAAATCCTAAGAAACATACAAGGCTTTGAATTGAGAACCTAAAGGCAAAGATTGTGCCAGTGGATGCTATATTGAGAAATTCATTTGATTTCTTTCTAAGTCCATAGTGGCCAACAATCTAGTATGATATGGAACTTAATGAGATGCCATTTGTTGTTGCATCTCTTCCCTCACCTTCTTGTTCCTTTCTTCGATGGAATTTCCAGTAATCCAGCTTGACTTAGTAGAAGTTACACTTCCATTTGCACCTAAAATAGCTACCTTTGAAGATGATGAGGCAAAAGTCTGTAATGTGTCCTCCAAGGTTACTTGGAAACCCGATTGATCTAGCCTTTCTTCCGCTAACATGGTTTCAAGTTCTTCTTCCTCTTCGTCTTGGGTTTTTTCCCTTTTAACTGTGTGTACATCCTCCATTTATGTATCTCTAGTTTTCTCCACGATCGTCTTCTGTGCTTTTTCCTTTGTTGTTGGAGTCTCAATATCCATATCTGTGTTCATAGACCATGAAACAAAGTTAGATTTCCATTCGATCACAAACCTAGATTCATACTCATAAGTTGAAGCCTTTATCTTCTCAATTCTTAAATGGGAAATGACACCATGAGGGTCATAGTGCTAGACATCCCCTAGGTAAAAATGTATTTATTTTAGTAATGCTTCAACTACCTTGAACACCTGACTATAATTGAAAATAAAAGGCCACACATGCATTCCCAATTTGAACATATATACCTTCTTTTTAGGGACGAAGTAGACTTGGTCCACATTAAAACTCTGTCTGATGAATTCTAGAGAAAAAAATCCTCATGGGCATGAGCAAAGTAGTGATAAGGAGGGAGCTCACCCATAGACCCTTATTTTTGTGTAATTCTCAAAAAGGTACCAGTACCGAGCCCTGGTGTCCTTGCTAAGCTGAAGAATCTCTTTTTGTTAAGGGAGAATTCTAGGATGGGGAAAACCATGGATACTTTTATCTGTAATGGCCATATAAGAGAATTAAACTGGGAATAACCATCAAAATATGGCCTCTTCCTAACGACAACATCCTAGTCAAACAAAAATTTCCTTTGTTACCAACCACCAAAGTGAGTCCCAAGCACTCGAACTCATCCATACAAGTGTACAAAAACAAATAGAACAACAATGGATAATATCTTAAAGAGGATGTGGTAGGAAAATGGTACAGTTGAAATATTGTTGCCCTAGATAAGTAGGCATGAATGTCAAATAAATGGTGAGGCTACATCATTTGCCTCAGGAAACCCAAAGTGGCCTTAGTAGCAATATTTGCATCATCATCCCCTAGTATATGAGAAATTAGGGATAAAATGGGCTCAATGGGCTTTGCGAAGATGGTTATGGGGAGACTGTCAGCAATAGGCAAAGACTGCAGGTGAGGGGCCAAGACCATTTGCAGGAAGGACCGTTGCTCGTCAACTACAAGGGTGGTGTAATGATAAATCATTGTGGTTTCTGTGAAATGTTGGGGTTTAGCAGAGCTAGGGTAGATCAAGGTTTTTTCAATCAGCTAGCAATTTACTTCAAGGAATTTGGCCCCAGTAGAAGAGACAAAGAATTTTTCTCCTCTATGTAGATTGCAATCAAATAGGAGATAAAATTAGGGAAGTGGTGCACAAAGGATGCAATTTGGTAGTATAAACCTGAGTCAACTACCTGGAATGGGTCTTCTCCCCTAACATGGCTACCATACAGGTTAAAATGGAGGTCAAAAAAATGGTAGGAACAGGAGGGGTGGGAAATTTGTGCCTCTGTGTCTATGGAAGGGTCGACACTAGAGGAGGGTTTTTCCTCATGGGCCTTAGGGGCCTCAGGAGCCACCTTCTAAATATTCTATGAATATGTGAATGATTTATAGGTGGAGGGGACAGATTGGTTATCTGGTTGTCGTGGGGTTGGTCGAAAACAACGTTGCGAGGAGGTTCCTAGTCGATTGAGAGCTTCAATGATGTTTTGAACAAGCGAATGGTGGGAGAGCTTGCATCGGGAACATGTATGAATGTTTGAAAATGTGAGGCGAGAGGGGTTTTTATAGGTGGAGAGAAGGCAACGGTCATATGACATGGGATGATGTCACAAAAGGAACATGTGGCTGGATGAGATTAGGTGATGATGGGGACAAGTGGGTGGGAGTAGGGGGAGTCGAGTTATTGTTTACTATCAACTCGTTCTCGCTAAAATTGACGTTGGTGGGTTGAACCACATGGTGCATGGTCCCTACCACCCTCCAACGGGTAGGATAATAGGAGGTCGATTCTAGTGCTTACCCCCTAGAATGCATCTGGGTCATCGGATAGGTGGGCCCACTCATATGAATTTTCAACTCCAAGGGGGGGGCTTGCTTATTGTTCGTGAAAGTTACCCCCCTAAACTTCTTCTAAGGGGGCGGTCAGGATGGGATGAACGATGATCCACCCCAAAATTTCTCAACCTTTAACCAACCATGTACGCCTGTGCAAAAACTCCTCTTTGCCTAGCTGTGATTGCCCAATGGGGATCTCGTGAGTGGTGTTTTTAACCTCAAGCCTTTTGCTATGACTCTAGGGCCTGGAAATTTCCTTCCCTGTCTAATTTTAAGTGCATTTTTAGTTAGGAGCCTTGGCTAGGACTTCTCAGATTTCTTGGAAAATTGATAAAGGGAAACACACACACACACACATACATATATATAGGAATTTACTTTCAATTTAGAATATATTTTTATTTTTCCTAACTATTATTATGAGGAGTGGTAAGATGAGAGGTAAGAACATGTGCGTCATGATAGTGGAGTTCTTCCTAACTAGAGTTGTTGCATTGCATCTCATTCTTAGTTGAATTCATTTTTAGATGCATAAAATTATAATTCATTTTAGAATGCATGTATAGAGAAAGAGATTATAGTGGTATATTTGTTAGAGGGCTTACTTCCATTCCATCATCGCTGAACACCCCCACTAGACCATGTGGTGTAGTAATATCCACATCACCAATCGTATCACAAGTTCCATATTTTGTAGGTAGAATAAGACTTCATGAGGTATAAATATTAGAAATTTTACCTATAGAAGAACCAACTTCATCTATAGAAGCAATGGTATAAGAACCTCCATCTTCAGCTAAGGCTATCATTTTCCATTCTTCAACTAGTGAATAATTCATTAGAAAAGAATTAGAAGTACCTAGAGAAGAGGAAGAATAAATAGAAGAAACTTTCCCTATAATCCAATTGAAGAACCTTACATAATCTCAAAGGAATCATTAATAGTAGAAGGTGAAGGGGAAGTATGTCATGATGGACACACATTGATAGGAGGAGAAGAAATGCCACCACTTGGAGGTGGTAGAGGAGGAAGAAGGCCTCCTCCTAAAGGTGGTAGAGGTGGAAGATTTGGAATAATTGGAAGAGGAAATGATGGAGATAAAAATAAATAAGAATATACATTTGGATTTCCTATCCAAGATACTCACACTACTATTACCATAAAAAATGTCTCAATCTATTCTTCCTAATTTCCATGGTATGAGGAAAGAGGATCCTGAAACTTTTCTCTTTGAATTTGAAGTATTATGCAGATATTATCATTGTTTGCTTGATGCTCAAAAGTTGAAATTATTTCCAACTACATTGAAATATGGGGGTCTCAAATGGTTTATGGGTTTAGGAACTAATTCTATAAGGTCATGGGATGAAATGAAAATTTAGGAAAATATAAGGATTATTGTATACATCATGATGTTAGAGAAGAAGTTTTTAAAACGACTTAGAAAGAAGATGAGAGACTTGAGGATTTAGTAGAGAGAGTTTCATATAGTGTTAAGAGAGAAAAATTGCATATTCTAGGACTTGATGCATTAAAAACTATCGTACTTAGAGTTATAAGGGATGAATGGATTGATATTTTTAACCTTATGGGTAAAGGAGATTTGTATCAACGATAATTTGAAGAGATTTTTGAATTGTGAAAACATATATCAAGAGGAAAGACAAAATGTGGCAAAAATCCTAGAGTCCAATCATGACAAGAATACGTAAATTTGCATTGGGATTGGTAAGTCGAGCTGAACTCGGTAATTTGCTTGAAATTTTTAAAATTGATATTCTTGGTAATCTTAGTGAAAAAATTGAAATGCTAAGAATGAAAGCAAGAAAAAAGTTGAGAATGTTTCTTTATCTATATTTTTTCCTAGATATAGAAATAAGCATGCATTAAGATACTGCCATCTTGACAATATTTAAATTTGTGTGATTTGTGCAGAAACATGTGCTACAAAAGATTGTCCTTCAATACCAGGTTTAAAGTTTGTTTATCAAGAAGAAGCTAGAACAAGTCAAACATTAGAACAAATTTTCTATGTCACTCCTAGAAGACCTTGGTAGCCTCATCAACCAAGTATGGTGCAAGATCTGAATCCACAATTTCAATATTATGCACAAAATTAGAATAGTTGGATTACACCACTACCTTATCAAAACTAGCCACCCCAATCTCAAAATCCATCTTGGTCACAAGCATGGAAAGGTTCATATGGTATAAATCCATAATACCCTCATCTTTCCCACAATATCCTCAATATCAGTCTTAATATTACTCTCCACAACAACCTCCACAATATCAATTTCATCCTCAATTGACCACAAGTCAATGCCTTCCATTACCATCTACTTAAGTTCTTCAAAGACCAAACCTACTACTTGCACAACCGATTCCAAACACCAACAATAAAGTAGCTCAACAACCCACTTATAGTGTTGAAGTCCAAAACTTTCAAACTTACATGATAACTCCTCTACTTATAAATGATATTCATCTTAGATCTTGAAGAGTTTTACAAATAAAAATCCTCTTATTGCCATTAAAGAATATAAAGAGGATGAAACTCCTGAAAATGAGGAGACTCCTTAAAAGGAATAAATTCCTAAACAAATAGATAACAATGAAATAAGACCAACTTATACAAGTCCCCTAGCTGAGAAACCCTCTATATCCCTACAAAACCCTTTTTTTCTGGAGAGATTGCAAATTGATAAAGGTATAGAGAAGAAAATTATATTACCAAATTATGATGCATTAGATGAGTTGAAAATGTTTACATTAAAATCCCCCTTCTTCAAGAAATAAAGGAAATTCCTATTTTTGAAAAAAAAATAAAGGAGCTGTGTATTAGAAATCCTATAAGAAGAAGAAAAGAAATACAAAAAGTTCAACTTATTGAGAAAATTGCAAAAATTATGACGGGAAAAACCACAATTGAAAATTAGTTAGATCCAGGAAGTTCCATTGTAAAGATTCATATCAATAAAGTTGAAATCCCAAATGCATTGATTGACTTAGGTGTAGCTATAAATGTTGTGACAAAAAGTACTATGGATGAATTAAGATTGAATATTCTTCAATATACTCCTACCATATTACAATCAGTAGACACGAGGAACCAAATGGTATATTAGAAGATGTACTTGTATCCCTAGATTCATGGTAGTATCCAGTTGATTGCATGATAATAACTCCAAAGAAAAATATAGGAGGTCATCCATTGATGCTTGGTAGGCCATGTTTAGCCACGATTGATGCATTTAATAGTTGCACATCTGGTGACATGATTATTTCTGATGGCAATACAACAAAAACATTTACATTATATCCACCAACAAGAGAAATAACTGAAATAGAGAATGAAGTATGGACTGAAGTAGATGATGAAGAATATGAAAATATTCAACTAATTCTAACTATCTCATAAAATTATGAGGAAAACCAATTAATGAATCTTATGAATAATCATGATTTTTCTCAATATTATCAACAAAATTATTGTGTGCATACATTAGATCAATGTTTTCAATAAAATTATATTATTGAAGGCTTTTAATCTCAACATCAAAGCTATATTTAAATTGAATGGAAAATTTTGGAAATACTCTAGTAGGAATTAATGCAGAAAAATCATTAAACATCAGAGATAATCTAGAGGAATTTCAAAACAAACAATTGATTAAGATGTTGCAAAAAAATTCCTCTGCATTTGCATGGGAATGTAAAAACATGAAAGGAAACAATCCAAATACTTGCATTCATCTCTCTCACACACACACACACACAGATATATATATAGAGAGAATGTAAAACATGTATGATAACCTCAAAGAAGGATGGATCCTAATTTGAGGGAGATTGTTAACGAAGAGTTATAGAAATTTCTCAATGTAAATTTTATTTATCCAATTTCAGATATCCAATGGGTCTCACCATTGGTTATTGTGCCAAATAAAAATGGAAAGTGGAGATTTTGCATAGATTATAGAGAATATAATAGATTTAAAAGATCATTTCCCATTACCTTTCATTCATCAAGTTTTAGATACATTAGTAGGAAAGAAATATTTCTCTTTTCTTAATGGTTTCAATGAATATAATTAGATTCATATTGCTCCCGAAGATCAAGATAAGACAACTTTCATATGTCCATGGTGTATGCATGCTTATAGAGTACTTCCTTTTGGATCATGCTATGCACTTGCTACATTTCAAAGAGCAGTAGCGGGTAATTTTTCTGACATGATCCATGATTTCGTAAAAGTATATATGGATGATTGTATTTTTTATGGGAATACTTTTGAAGCTTTAGAAAAAGTGGAAAAATTCCTAGGTTTCAAGAATCTGATATTTCATTAATTAATGAGAAATTATTTATGATGTTTAATGAAGGAATTGTTTTCTGATTTCATGTTTTAGGTTTTGGAATCAAGCTAGAAAAAAAAGTTTAAATCATCTCCAAAATTTCAATGCCTAAATGTCAAAATGACATACGTAATTTTCTTGGATTCATAGGTTAAAGGTTGATAGAAAAATTTACATACGTTTCTTCACCACATTTCAAATTACTCATTAAAGATTGTGAATTTCATTAGGATTATGTTTGTAAAAAATCTTTTGAATTGTTGAAACAGAAGAATTCCAAGGAACCCATTCTAAGAGCCAAATTGGTCCCTTCCATTTAATATGTCCATTGATGCCTCATATACAACTTTAGGGGTTGTGCACTACAAGGAAAATACCTTCTAGTGGAGGTTTTTGTGGAAGCCCCTATTAAAATAGCCCAAAACATTGTTTGTAGTGGAGGTCACTAGCGGAGGTGGGCGGGTCTATATTTTTGCGGATATTTTTTGGACACTGTGTTTGAAATATACAAACGCACCAGTGCTTTACTATGCATATAAACATTGGTGATGCATATAACATGGTGCATCGTCAAAATTTTATCTCTATAAAATAAAAAAAATGGTGTGTTAAATAACATAACACACTCATGCTTGAATAGTTGATAGAATCGGTGCCCTTTACATAGTAAAACTTCTCGATGCATACTAGTAAGTACTACTATAGTTTTAGATTTTAGAGAAATGCGGTGCTATTTTCCAATGAAGCACCAGTGCAGTAAGCTTAACAAAATGCCTTAGGGCATCTTCTAAAGAGCATTGCTGAGCGGCTTTTAATTTCTAAAAAATAGCAGTGCTATAGTGAAAGAACAACCCCAGTTAGGTACCCATAGAGGAACCCCATGAGGAGTCTCTAGAAAAAGCGTTGGATATATTTTAATTAAAAAAAATAAGGTTCTTTTGGATATATCACGAACTGGTGCTTTTGGAGAAATGCATTGGATGAGGCTTAAATAAAAAAAAACCCTCTTGGTCATAATTTAATTTTTACAATCTACAGTTCCGGAGAGCTCTGAAGCATCGATGCCACTCTTTCCACATGCAAGCGCCCTAATGTTGGTGCTTCCTTTTCTCACCATCCTTTCGTACCATTCTCATTGTTTGAGTTTTCAATTTTTTCAAACCGTCCTAAACTTTGTTTTTCTCCATTACATGTCCACAATGCCTCCTCAACGACAAAATGTTCAGGTAATGTCTATGTTTCCTTGTAATTTAATTTTTTAGCAGATTAGAACTGTAAATTAGGATAAATTTGCCACTTTTTTTCAAAAAAAAAAATCACCATGCGGTGCGTTCGATATGTTTGCCTCGCACCGATAGTGGTGCACCCTATAAATTTAGAAGGTGCACAACAATTCAGTGCATGGACATAATGCACCGCCATTGTTGTGGTGTGTTTTGTAAATAAAAAAACCCTGTGATTGATGTGACAGATTTTATGTCAATGCGTCATGCTTGGTGCATTTGTATTTACTAAACACACCACAAACTTAAAATTTAAAAATATAGCCATAGATCAGTGCATTTGATAACCTTAACATTCCGTGTCGGTGAAAAAATGTTATCCGTGTACACCAATGCATAAATTTTCTGCATTTCTATCAAAATTTAAAATTGTGAACCAATAATGATGCGTCATACATATGTGCGCATCGATATCGGTGCAATTATAATTTAATGCGCACTGGCTCTGGTGCATCACTGTGTTTTGAGCATAACAGTGATTTTATTTTATTTTTAATTGAAAGTTATGTTTCCATATTTATAAATACATGTTTCAATTAATAAAAAAAATTGTATTGTCTGTATCAGGTAGATATATTTTATATGTCAATCATGTAGGAGAGGTGTTAGTAGAGGGAGAACCAGCAGGAGAAGGAGCAGTAGACATACCCATACAATATGGTTCAAACATGGCACACTAGAGAGAGGGAGAGGGATTTATACCTTCACCCTATTACTGTAGTGACCCAAGCGCTCTTGAGGAATGTAGGCTTCCTCAACTAATATGAGGAGGCTACATATCTAAAGGTGCACTCTGTCTTTTTGGCACATATGATTCATTGATAGAGTGTCCAGGAGCAGGATTTCCGTGTCGGTCCTAGGGCGTGGTATAGGCCCACTAAGAAGGACATATACTTTATCATTGGCCTCTCGAGGAGAAGGGGGCAATTTCCCCAATTCCTTGATGTCCCCCATGGGGTTGCATTTGACATTAAACTTGCGTACACTCTGAGATATGTCAGGCCTCATGCGACCAATCCACCAAATTTTCGAGTATGTGATGGATAGCTACAAATTTCTTCTTTTGTTGAAGGGAGGTTAGGTGCCTCTCATTATTAGTCACCACCGTTGCACACTTTAGTAGTGATGTGAAGCGCATTAGTTTCCCTCTTTTGTATTACGTTGATTCTTTGATTCAGTTTCCACATTATATTAGATGGTATGCCATTATTTTGAGGCAATTTTGCATGGATTTAGGTAGATGCTATGCATTGAGATGTGGGAGTTAGAACTTACCTTTTGCTTCCGAGATTTTTTGTTTATTTTTTGAGATATTTCTAGAGATAAGGCCTACATTTTTCCATCACCCACCTACATCGATCACTAAGGTTTGGATGTGCATGTGGGGGAAAATGATGCCCAATAGGGGCCTGCCAAAGTTTCCAGACATGATTTCATGCAAGGCACTAGTGCTAGTGGTCAGTGAAGATGACATTGCATTTGTCGCATTGGAATTTATTTACATAGGGATTTATTGGAGAGGGTGTCCCAACATCTTCTTCACATCAGCATAGCGTCTAGATGATAGATATAATATTAGGGTTTTCTTTAAATTAGTCAACTAGTTTAATTTTCATGTTTTAATGAATTAAAATAAAATGTATTCTAGCACGTTATTTAACTTGTTTTATTAAATTGTTTAATGAAATTGTCTAATTATTTTTCTGTACTATATATTTTGTATACATCATCACATTCGATGGGAACATGCCTCCTCCCCCACTAGATTTCAGACGAGATGAGGAGATGGGTGAGGCCCAAGAGGGTGAGGCACATCCTTAGTGGGACATGGGTGTCAGGGGTAGTAGGGTTGGTCTGCGAGTTTAGATGGATTACTATGACAAATTGCATAAAGTTTTGTTTGATATGGGAGTCCACTCTGTGAGGGCTCAGTATATGACCACAAATCCTAATTTTGTGGGTCTCTACAGGGACTGCCCGAGGAAGAAGATGTCTCTTATGCGGCATGTCATCAGAGCTAGTAGGGTACCGACAACGATGAGGGATGCATGCTAGCATCATGTAGTGGAAGATACATCAGATGAGGGTGGTGATGATGATGATGAGGGTGATGATCATGGTCATGATGATGAGGGTGGTGATAGTGATGCTTCTGGTAGTACCACCCCATTGTATCATGCCCACAAGGGTGTTCGTGATCCTTCTAATAGTACACCTCCTAGTTATTCATCTGATGATGAGATGCTAGAGCTAGAGGATGTTCCTTATGTTTCTCTTGACAAAGCAGATAAGCCACCTCCTCCTCCACCTTAGAGTTCGCCAGACGATGTCGAGGGCACAGACATAGTTGACCACCCATTGTCTTCTACTACAAACCAACCACCTCCTTCTCCACCTCAGCTGAGTTCGATAGACGTTAATCATACAATAGTTGACCATCTATCGTCTTCTATTGTAGAACAGGTTGGCACTACGTCTGTTTTATTGGATATTTGTCTTCACTTATTTGAATTGATGTGGTTGTATGACTTGCTTGTATATATATATATATATTGTTCATGTTTATGTACTTAATTTATATGTTGGTGTTGATGCGTTTATTATTAGGTCATGTTAGATATGTTCAATTATGTGCTGGTAGATAGATGTGTAGTGATAGCAATGATTTGATATAAGATTTATATTAATTTGAGGGTGTGTGTGGTGATGATGTTAGATTATAATGTTTGTGCTTAGTTAAAGGTGATCACAATGATGACGCCCTGTTAGATTATTAGATTTATGTGCTAGCTAATGACGTTTATATGTGCTAGAGGTGTATATAATTAGATAATAGTAGTGAATTTGAATTGTATCTTAGATGATGTTTATGGTTGTTAGATGGTTATCATCACGATGTTTATTTTAATGAAATAATATTTATTATAGATTATGTATTGATGAACTTATATCAAACTTTTATATATGAAATTGCATGCAAAACAACTTACTTTAAAAAAAATGCAAAGACATTTTTATAAATTACAAAGTTTAGTATGGTTGAAACTATGATTGTCAAATTATGATAAATATTTTTCTATTGCTTATATAGTTCATTGATATTCAATCTAACTTAATTAATAATAATTTCACTTATTGCAAGGAAAAATAATTAAAGGTACATAATTTAGTTATTAATAAGACAAGAATATTTTAACTCGTTAAATTTTAATATAAAAATTTTTAAATATTAAATTATTAAAAACACATTTAACTAGTTCAATATTGGTTTGTAAAATTCAATCTATAGTTAAATTTAAAAAAATTAAGTCTCACTTTTTTATATACTGCAGTCTAGATCCATCTTAACTTTGGATCTACCAAGCGTCGAGAGGGATAAAATCTTTTGAGATGTAAACATATTTTAGAGTGAAAAGAGATTTGATCCTTGTAGGCACTTCGATCTACATCTTTTAGAGTGAAAAGAGATTTGATCCCTATAGGAACTTGGTAGATTGAGAGTTAAGATACATCTAGGATGGTATAATATATATGTAGTTGACATTGAAATATTTTATTTATAATTCACATTATCCACATTAAAATGTTAAAATAGGCCCCCTCATAATGGTTTCCTGTATGTATACATTTAATTATTTTTATTATTAATATTTTCCAAAATATTACATATCAAAGTCATATTAAACATTGAAAAATTTACAAATATCCTTCATACATTGAATTCGAAAGCAACTATTAATGGAATAAGAATTCTCTCAACCTTTCTCACTAAAGTGAAAATATAAGAAAATTTTCAATTTAAATTACTTTACTTTTCTCTATATAAAGTATCTATAAAATTATGTTATTTAATATGGACATTGAAATATTTTAATTATAATCAGTAAAATATTTTTTGTTTTTAATATCACATGTAAATGGAACATAGAATGAATTACACATAATGTAATATCAATAACACTATTTTTTGTCATGTGAAAAAATTACATTTCTGCCTTGTAGTAAAAACTAAATTATATTTATTTACTCATTACATTTCTTCCTCATTTTTTTTTTTTTTTTTTTTTTAACTTTATATTTCTATATAAAGTTATATAAGATTAAGGTGTAAATTGAGGTATTGTAATTATGGTTGGCATTAATTTCTTTTGTTATTACCATTTTTAATTTGCTAATTTAAATTATTGTTTTATTATTTTTAAATGTAACGTTACTCACAATATCTCTCCCATACAAAGTTGTAGAGCATCTCTAGCACAATTAATTTAGATTTAATATAACTTAAAAGATTCTATTTTGATGATATTTTGGTTCTTTATTTTCTATTGAACTAGTTTAAATTTAACTCTTTTTAATAATAAATATGAGTTAAATAATACAAAAATGATAATATATTATATTTAAACTTTTGAAAAATCACATATTTGATTATTTCTTAATGAACAACTCAAAAAATATTATTTTTTTCCACATACTTATTACTAGATAGTCAATAAATTCATGTTTTTCACATTTCTCCTAGCTAATGTTACATCATGTTCACAAGGATAAAGGCATGTCTACTTTAAATAATTTAGTTATAAATACATTAAAAAATAGACATTTATTTCACATAATCTAAATAGGAAACAAAATGCATCACCAAGTCTATTTGAAAGTCAAAGAAATGCATCTTAATCACCATCACAAATTCGCTATTTTGTTCTCACTTTCTTATTTGAGAAGAGTTGTGACCTTGAATCCTTATTATCATAGATAATGTACCCAATTGGAAATACTTAGATTTAAGTACTGTAAAAATGTTTCCATTGCAATAAAACATATAAAAATGCTTGTGAATCTTACTAATGATATTCTAAAATGCCAACAAGATGAATAAAAAACAATATAATTCATGAAATAATGACAACAAAAACATACAACAATAGTATAAATTATGAAATAACACAAGTACATATCACTCTCCATTATCATCACGCTGATTATCTTCCTCACTTGGCATGATAACATTGTTGTTCTCAAAAATATGTTTTGATCTAGGGTCGTCTCTTAATATGAACCAACAATCCCTATCCAACACATATGGGTAAAAAAACACTCGGTCGCAGTGTTCTGGGAAAACATAAGACTCCCTAGCTTCATGCCACAACTTTCTAAAGTTGATAGATCTCATCCTACTATCGCGATATTCCTTTATATTATTCATGTTATGTGGAATTTACGACTGCGGACAAAAGTATCTTCCCTAGACCTAGAGGACTGGTCTAGAACAACAAAAATAAAAGAAAATAGAATTTCCCTTAGAGAAATTGAAGAATGGGAAAGAGGCTTACTTGGAATCTGTCGCAAGATTTAATTTTATCTCATCTTGTAAATTCCAATTGTAGCTACAATTTCTATAATTAAAACCTACACATACATTCACAAAAATCAAAATATTCCACAAAATCTATGTAGCATAATTCAACTGATCTATTAAATGGATCAACGAAACATTGAAATACATGACTGTAAATGTAACATAAAACATATAGGAAAGAAATATACTCTTTGTAATAATAGATATAAGAGAGAGTTTACAACCAATAATAGTAGTTTATCTTGTAGAGATCTCCCCAAGTTGACTTTTCCTTCCTTGTCACAAAGCGCACCTTAATGTCACCATAATCCATGAATATGATGACTCCTTTAGATTCAAGGAAACAACATGAGGGCATGATCAGTCCTCAAAATCCAACCCTGATGTCGTAGATGGCAGTGAATTTATATGAGAGGGATGTTAGTTTATGAATTCTTATCCATTTACCAATCTAGGCTTGAGATCCACTTAATATCGCAGGATGAGCTCAAGGGATAAGAGGTGAGGTATCTAATATAGGATAAGATAGGAATCAAGCTTCTTATCCAAGGTAAATCATTAAAACAACCCTTAGGAGCTTCTAGAAGAGGAAGCTTTAGGATTATTTTTAATTTTCTTGAATTTATAGAATCTATGCACCCCTAGTAAGGATCAAGCTATTGTTGATCAACGTTGGTGCAGTAAGGAGCAGCCTGTTGCTGAACTTGGGTCTCTAAAGGGGAAGAGTGTGCTGGGGCTTAAAAGAAATGATTTGAGGATGTTAGACACAAAAATAAATTATTTGGAAAGGCCAAGCTTAGGTATTTTTGTAGGGATGAAGACAACATGTTCACGAATGATTATTGATCTGATCTGCAGGCCTATTGACCTGATGCAAACAAATGGCCTATAACAGATTCCCCCCTAAAGCGCAAAGTAAGAAACAGTCTCTAATGACTAATGTGCTTTACCTTGTTACAAGTTCATATCAAGAACAACCATTTGAGATCATCATTTGTTACAATACATTTTCATCATGATATCTTTGCTAAGGGAGGTATACCCATGCTTAACACATAAGCTAACATTTCATGTACAATGATCAAGAAGTTATTTCCACTGATGATAGAGAGTGGACTCATGATTCGATGACTATCTATATGATCATATCCATATTTCTTTGTAATCTTGCATTAATCCTAAAATCATAGCCTGGATGGATGGAATTAGATCTGGACTCCTTTAGATTCAAGGAAACAACATGAGGGCATGAGTAGTCTCCAAAATCCAACCCTGATGTTGTAGATGGCAGTAAATTTATATGAGAGGGATGATAGTTTAGGAATTCTTATCCATTTGCCAATCTAGGCTTGAGATCCACTTAATATGGCAAGATGAGCTCAAGTGATAAGAGGTGAGGTATCCAATATAGGATCAGATAGGAATCGAGCTTATTATCCAAGGTAAATCATTAAAACAACCCCTAGAAGCTTCTGAAAGAGGAAGCTTCAGGATTATTTTTAATTTTCTTGAATTTATAGAATTTTTGCACCCCTAGTAAGGAGAAAGTTGTTGTTGATCAACACTGGTGTAGTAAGGAGAAACCTGCTACTGAACATGGGTCTCTAAAGCAGAAGGGTGTGTTGGGGCTTAAAAGCAATGGTTTGAATCAATTAGACCCATAAATCAATTATTTGGAAAGGTCAAGCTTAGGTATTTGTGTAGGGATGAAGACAACATGTTCATGGATGATTATTGATCTAATTTGTAGGCCTATTGACCTGATGCAAAAAAACGGCCTATAACAGATTCCCCCCTAAAGCACAAAGTAAGAAATAGTCTCTAATGAATAAAGTGCTTTACCTTGTTACAAGTTCATATCAAAAACAACCGTTTGAGATCATTTGTTACAATACATTTTCATCATGATATCTTTGCTGAGGGAGGTATACCCATGCTCAACACATAATCTAACATTTCATGTACAAGATCAAGAAGTCATGTCCACTGATGATAGAAAGTGGACTCATGATTGGATGACTATCTATATTATCATATCCATATTGCTTTGTAATCTTGCATTAATCATGAAATCATATCCTGGATGGATGGAACTAGATATGGGTTCTTCTATCTCATTCACTCGATTGTCCAACATACAAGTCTAACGATATGAATAAAGGAGTTGGAGTTGAACATGGTAGACACCGTATGATTACCGAGTAATGATGTAAGTCATTAACAGAAGTAAGAGAAACCAACGATGGCGTTAATGGACCTAAAGGTACAACAGTACAATCTATATGGTGTGAATGAATGAGTTGAATTCGAACACCACAAAAAATATGTCAGTCAAAGGCCATGATGAAAACCTGTCGTTGAGAGTGAGGAAAATTACTATTGACGTATGGAAGCCCCAAGGTACTAAGAGGAGAGTTTCTAAGTCAAATTCCTAGATAAGGAGTTGATGTCGATAGGAAGAGACTTGTCGTAGGAGGGCCTTAATGTATCCCTCATCAATGACACGAAACAAGTATCAAGATTTGAAAAAAAATGATGTTGATGTGGAACTGGTTCATGAACGAAACTCATGAAATGAAGGCTTAAGAGTATCATAACAGATGTTGAATGAATGACTTCTCTTGAACATATCGACGACATGAAATGGAGTTGGAAGAATTGACCCAAAACTAAAAGCAGAGGTTTTGATATGGTGTGATGAACCAAAAAGACAAGCATATTTCCCAACCCAACAACCACTGAGATGAATTGGAAAAGTATCATGTTCAAGAGAGAATCACCGCCATTAATAGGTGGAGTATCCTGTTTTCCCAATTTCCCCATCCATTTATGGTCACTACCTCTTTATTTTTTAGCAAGCTTGAGGAGGATAACATAAGCTTGATCTATATGTTCATCCTTCATATGAATCCCTCTGAGTATTTTTGAAAAACCCTGAGAAGGAGTGGTTCAGTCTCATCATGTTCGATGAGTCCATCATTGTTTGATGCTTTTATGAGTCCAAGAGAGGCATAAATCGACCATTTTTTCATGTTTAGGGAGTTTGAAAAGAGGCGAAAAAGAAAACTCAAAAGGCTCCTTTTCATAAATAGTCTCTTGGGTTGAAAAGGAAGAAAACAATACTTAGGAGAACCTCTTAGCCACGTTCAACTAAGGTATTCCTTTTTCGTAAATAGTCTGTTTCAATCCAAAAAAGGGTTAAAATTATACTGAGTAGACATATTTTCATTTACTTTAACGAGTTCAAAAATACAAGTGCTCAACGATCTTTTCATATTTTGGGAGTCTGAAAGGATCTAAAATAGGTCTCTAGGGTGTTCCTTTTCCGTAAGTTTACGGAGCCCGAAAAAGTGATAAATGTATGCTCTTTGGTCAAAATGCTATATTTCAATTCAGACAAAATGAAATCCATTAAACAACTATTAACCTATGCAGAACAACACCAAAATATTAAGAAAACCCAATCCATTATAAAATTGAGTCACATTTAGGTCAAAATATAAAAATATTAATAAAATAATTATGAAAATGACCATAAATAAGCAAAAAGTAATTCATTTTTACCATTTCACATTTTACCTCTTGGTGAGTGAGTTTTGAGTGATTTTTTTCCCCGATCTTCTATAGTTGATTGCGACCAATATAGTGGATGATTTCAAATGTCGTCACTTCTAGGTAGGAGATCTCATCTTCTTCTTTCTTTATATGGTTCTGTTTGGTTATTTCATACAAGTTTTTTTCCCAGTTTTTGAGGGAATTAGGGATTTAATTTTCCGCCCTAACTCTAGTGCACTTCAGCAGTGTCGAAAGGTGTGTTGGGAAGGAAAAAATGCATTTTTTATGGCATTGGAGTGCATTGTTTCCCCTTAGAGGGGGTGTGTTTGACACAATTCACAAAATTGTTTTTCCTGTTTTACTCAAAATATTCCCAATTTTTTGGATGAAACTCACTCCAATGATTCTTCTTATTGTGTTTCAGGTTTCAATCAGAACAAAATGGATTTGATATGGTGGGAAAGAGAGCATGAGGAAAAATATATGAACAAATATAATGATCTAGCCACATTCCAGAAATTGAGAGATTGTGGGCTCCTAAAATTCTTCTGGCTTCTCTGGATGAGGCAGAAAATGTAGTTGTTGCAGTATCTTGTCCGAGCATGGGAAGTTCAGGCACATGCTTTCAGACTTGGAGCACATATGCTTGAGATATAGGTGGAATACATATATTTATTAATAGGTCTATCGAGGTGAGGTGCCCCCATCTCATTATCTGGTTCGAGGAGGGTTGGAGAGACAACCAAGGATTACATTAGCACACACTATAGTCCTCGGTCCCAACTGGCCAGGGATGGGAAAATCGAGATAAAGGATGTGGTACATGTACCATTGAGGACGATCCTATTATCATTTCTATATTGGTCGATAATTCTACTCTATATTTGGCCAATAGGTTTCATATGCAGTATGCTCTAGGGTTTAAAGAGCCAGTGGTATTCAACTAGAGTGAGGGAGTACTGGAAAATATGAGGGAACAACTAACCAAGGAAAAATATCAAAGTTTTAAGAACTTTGGTTATGGTTCAATCTAGATTTCATTTGCCTTGGAGTAGATTCTATTGCTCTGGCCACAACATATCTCACTCGAGCCCGTAGATCCAAGAGTCCCATAGATGAGGAGATGGGTGGATCTCATGTCCATACATGCAAGTCCGTCATCGATGAGATCCACACCAGTCTTCTTTCGATGGTTGCGTATGAAAATCATTATGATTGAAGACCATCCATATGTAGGGATGGATTTCTATGGAGACTCGGAGATTTTGCTTCTTGATGGTGAGCGATGGGGTGCCATAGGTAAAACGAGAAACATTTTGATCATTTTTTGAGTTTTTAAGTTTTACAATCTTTTTGTATTTTATATGTATCTTAGACTAAACTAATGATTTTTTCATATGCATACATTGGACCTGTTTGACCTGTGGATTTCTCCTATCTTCAGCATGCGGGAGAATTAAAGTAGGCACTAGTAAGAGTACAAGTTGTTGCAGGGGGACAAGAGGTATTACAAGATCTCAATGTGGCTGAGACTCCTACAGAGGTCGAGCAACACATGGATTGGTTGACCCAAGACATATTGAAGATTAGGGTTGACAAAATCCCTATGAGACTGCAACATCATACTATTGGCATTCCTAGTTGTATCAACCAACTACTATGTGATATGGATCACGCAGTTTATTGCTATCATGAGTATCATGGTTAGTCTAATAGGAGGCTTATATCTAGCCAAATTTTGACTGCATGTATATTTTTTGATATGAGAGGTCATGTGGCCAAATGTCTCTCGGGCACAAGTTTTTGTAAAACCAAAATTTGATATATATACAACTATCTACTTATCAATATTTCGTATGTATTCTATTATCTCATTCAATGTATGTGATGTGACTCAAATTTAATTTACATGTGTCGCAAATGTATATCCAAAACATGATTTTCTAATGCATATGTCAATGTGTTTAAACTTCTAGAAATGTGTTAATATTGGATGTGATCAAAATATCATTCCAGAAGGCAAACCCTTAAGAACATATGAAGCATAGTTGGACTTCTAACTAAATAGACATTAGTCGGGTGTAGTACTATAAGTTACGAGTCCAGTATGATGATTATATGATGGATACCATGGGAAATAACATCATACAATAGTTTGATCACTGCATTATACTCAGTGATATTATTTGTAGAGAGACTGATACAAATACATTGTAAACTCACTAAATCACCTTTTGGAGCATATACAACCCATGTTACAGAAGAAAGATATTAACTACTAAGACTAGTGTTATCATCATAACCAACATATTTTTGAAGGGATGTCGACATCTACAAACCAAATGAAAATATGATTAATAGAACCCATAAGAAACTCCAAAGGGAATCACACTACAAACAATCTCAGCACAAATATATTCAACATGTACATAGTGAAATATGAAAAAACACTCAAGCATAGTATCTTTTAAGGTACAACCCATTTCTAGGTTGCGACAAAAGAACTCCATCAAAATAAACAAGCACATAGGCCCCTTTAGCAAGAACATGGCTAAAAATGTATGGGCCTAGCCGCATTGAATCAAACTTCCCTGATCCTAACTTTTCAAACTCTTGATCATACAACAAGGCAAGGTCACCTTCTGAGAAGACACGAGGCTTGAAATTATTGTCGTATTGCACCTTAATGCATTTCTTATGAGCTTCATTAGCCATTGAGGCATCACATCGGGTTTCATCTAAGCGTGTCAGATGTAAGAAAAACTTTTATTCTGTAGAAGTAGTAGGGAGGAGCTTGAAATCAAGTTTCAGGGACAAAATTTCACACTCAATAGGAAGGATTGCTTCCAGATCGTATACCAATTGAAATGGTGTAAACCTGGTAGCAACCGAACAGAAGTTCAATATGCCCACAAGGAGACATAAAGGACTAGATTCCAGTTTGATTTGTGGACCCCTATCATGTGTTGAAGAATTATTTTTAAAACTTTATTGATGGCCTCAACTTGCCCATTCGCTTGAGGGTTGTAGGGAGTTGAACTCTTGTGGGAGAGACCCAACTTATTAGTTAGTTCAAACATCATGTGGTTACATAAATGTTTCTCATAGTGTGTAACTATAGCCTGTGGTACATCAAACCTCGTAATAACAAGATTGAAAAAGGAGAGATAAGTTGTTTTTCCAGTGTTATTGTATGTAGGCATCGCCTCAACCCACTTGGTAAAATAGTCTACCTCTACAATGATATAGTCATGCCCCCTAATCGAGTGACGGTTACATGTCATGAAATCAATTCCCCATTTTGAAAATGGTCCAACGACGATAACAAGGTGTAAAGGAGCAGGTGGAGCATGAGTTTTATGATCATATATTTGGTAGGCATGACACTTTTAAATCGTGAGAATGAAATTGCTAAATATAGTAGGCCAAAATTAGCCACTACACAAAATATTATGTGTGGTTCCATAACCAAACATATGTATACTGCATGCCCTAGAATGGCATTCATTTGGGACTTCCACGGCCTCCTCATGGGAGAGTCACCTTCGGAAAAGTGTATTGATACCATGATGATAGAGGTTGCCACTTATTATAAAATAGTTCTTAGCTTGATATCAAATACGTCTTTGGTTAGAGCGAGAGGTATCAGAATAGAAAGTATGTGTTTGGATATATATGTTAATGTCACCATACCATAGGTCAAAATACGTGATTAGGAGAAATGACTCATCTGGAATAGAATCACCAGATATTGTCTCAGATTCAATAGCGGGAAGGTCGCAAATAAACTCGGAAAAAACTAAGGATTTATTTGATTTGGATTTGATGGACTCCAAATTTAACTCCCAAAGGATGAAAATCCATTTATATTACTTGCCCCCCCAACAATTGTCATGACAAGATGTACGCCATGTGGTTGCTATCAGAAACAACCATAGTATTGCGGAGTGGAATATAGTGGCGAAGCCTTTGGACAACCTGGACAACCACCAAAGATAACTTTTTGATATGAGCATATTTTACCTCGGTATCATTCAAGTTATGACTCAAATAATAAATGGGATGTTTTGTCCCTACATCATCCTCTTAGACCAATACCATAGTGATGGTAGAAATTGTAACAATGAGATACATGAATTAATCGCGTTGGTAGTCTGGGGGATACAAGAAGGAGGCCCAAGTCAAAAAATCTTTCAAGGCATCAAATACCTTTTGTGAAGTGTTGTCTTAATGGAAGGGAACTCACTTCTTTAACAAGCAAATAAATCCTTTGGTCAATTCAACATAGTTGGGAACAAAGCTTCATAGAAATTTAGCCTTCTCTTGGAGTCGTTGAAGTTGAAGGAAGGAAGAAGGAGCAGGAAAATATATGATCACCTGGAATTTCAATAGGTCAATACAAATTCTATATTTTGATACAAATAAACCAAGAATTCAACTAGAGATAACACGAAAAGACACTTGTGTGGATTGAGCCTAATTTTATAGTGTCGACAACGTAAAAATATAGCCCTAAGGTGCATTGGATGATCAACAATATTTTTTGAGTGAGAAGTAAGGTCATCCAAATATGCTTGTACGATGTGTTTAATGTCATGGAATACATAATTCATTTCCCTCTGAAACGTAGCCCCAACATTTTTCAATCAGAAAGGGAGTTTTCGATATGAAAATATGCCTGAGGGATAAATAAATGTGCTTTTATATTGGTCCGTTGGGGGAATGTTGATCTGATTTTAGCCTAAAAATCCATCCATAAATGAAAATATTTCATAACCAACACAATCATCAATAATCTTGTCGATGAATAGAGTAGGATAATTATCCTTAGGACAAGAACGATTAATTTCCTGATAATCGGCATGCACATGAATTGTTCCTTGTTTCCTCACAACAGGAACAATGTTTGACATCCAATTAGTTAGAGTTACTAGGTAGATGAAACTAGTGCTAGAAGTTTTCAACTTCAAATTTAATAGTGGCAACCTTCTTGAGATGGACTGGACATAGGTGCTATCGGACTAACTTAGCAATGGGATACATCTTAATTTCATCTATAACGATGTTATTATCGATACCTGGCATCTCTTCATAAGAGAAAGTGAAACTATCTAAAAACTCTAGGAAAAGGGATTTATAGGTCTTGATCTCATTGGGAGAGAAAGAAGAACTAATATGTACAATCTCAAAAAAATTTTGTTTGATCAAAATATCAAGAGGTTGTCTCTTCAATATTCAAAAAATTCTTCTCAAAATTGATACCATGGATGGATACAAAATTGATAGACATAGTAACTACATTGGGCTGATATGGTTCATTAATATTATCCTCAAAAGAATCTGGCAAGGAGTAAAAATAATGATGATGATCCCATGGCACATCATTCAGCATCATGATCTCCATGGTGCTCTCATCAGTAGAAAATGTACAGGAGTAGGAATCAGAAGATGTGTCATAATATAAGGAAAAATAAACCCAATTGATTGAAGAGGAGAGAGTAGAATGTGTTGCACAGGTCGAATAAATGGATTCATAGGTGAGCTTAATAGGACTGAGTGGCATGCAGTCACCAAAAGTGTCAATGTTGGATTCATCTGGCACTATCCAACGATCAGATGGAGTAGTAGAAGAATATATCATGTTGACTTAGGAAACTGCATTAGATTTTTTAGGAGAAGGAGGAAGAAGAGAAAAGGTTCCCATGAGTGAAGAATCCTTGACTAATTCCATCTTGACATGATGATATGGATGTGGGGTTTCTCCCACAAGAGGGACACTCTGAGTAACTTGAGAATTGGTGTCAAAGAAAGTAAGTTGATCAACATATACTATACCTCCCTTACAAGGGAAAGAAATCATTTTGAAATATGTTGAACCAATGGCATCAATAGCATAAACCCATGTCCGACCTTGTAGAAATTTATAATCTAATGGTCCACAGATAACTTCGAATTATACTCACACCGTCTTGTTGCCTAATTCTACTTGTAATGAATTCAGAATTCCATAAGGCTTGAAGCCTCTTTTGTCAAAAGCCTTTAAAGTAGTCAGAGACTGATTCAATTGGGGAGAACTAATGGCCTTCTAGAAAGAAAGTGACATGATACATGTTTAAGTTCCTTTGTCCTCAATGGAATTGTTATCACCAAAATAAGGGTTTACAATGTTCCTAGTCATGGTCTTAAATAAGTGTCAAGTCACCCTATGTTTTAATGGATAAGTGATAGGTTAGGAGTCCCAAAGTTTTCATTTTTCATATCCAAATAAAAGTCTAACATCCTTTTTCCATGTTTCATAAGTCTTACATTCTTTTTAGAAACTCATAGCTTAAGCCATTTTGAAAATTTTTGGAATTAGCCCCAAAACCACGTTTTTGTAGAGTAGACAGTGTAAAATGTAATTGCGTTATAATTTTCATTATAACATCAACCCATTAATCAATCCATTAATATTCTGTTATAATTTTCATTATTAGGTGTCAGCTAGGAGTCAGTCCTTAAGCTTGCCACCATCGAAACTCATCATTTCAAATTTAGGGTTCATTATGTTAGATATTTTCAAATTCAAAAGGGTTGGCTAATCACATCGTTTTAGTTTACATGCAAACCCTCAAACAAAATTGTTTTCGAACAACAAGCTTTGGTAATCTTCCACCAAGGTTTTCCTCATCCATAATTTAGGTGAGGCTAACCACCATTGGCAAGCGAGGCTGATCAATAGTATTTCAAGCGAGGTTCATTTTTGTTACAAGAATTTAGAAGGGAAGATGACAGAGGAGAAGAAACGCCACATGTTTGGTCATTGCTTGAGAATAGAGCCTGAAAGCATTGAGGTCTTGATTAGAGACAAAGCAATTTTAGAAGCCTTCAAGAAAGCAAGATGCTGGAAGTTTTGTAAGAAATTGCAGGGAGGACATAATTAGGTGACAAAGGAGTTTGCACTACATTTCACTGGCTCCAGCACAAAGGTCGGAATGCTGAACTTGCATATTTCCCCAGAGGTCATAGCGTTGGTGACTGAAATTCCTAGGGGACAAGAGACATGGTTCAAAAACTTCAAATTCGACATGGAACCATGTAAGGTGTTCCTAAAGCCAAAGTTTTCAGAAACTGACTTAACCAAGGCAGTTCCCAAAGACTACATCAAGAACAACTATACCAACTTGCTTTTCAACATTCAACATTATTTCACCTGTGAAGCCAGATATCAAAAGGTTTATTCATATCATTTTAAACTCCTGTTACATTTTACTGGTATGATTTCTCTAGATTTGCCTTAATTCTTATTTCGAAGTGTAGCTAAGATGGCAGATAAAGTACAATTGAAATCTCAAGGATGTGAAACTTCCCTATTTCATCATGGTCTAATTAAATTGATAGTTCACATGAACTCAAGAGGATCAACAAAGAATGGTCTTCGTTTTTGTTTTTATGTGACTTTGGAGCAGAAAAACAAGGCGTAGACATTAGCCCTAGGGTTAAAGGAACTCCATGAGCAGAAACCAACAAGTCTGTAATGTCCAAGGAAAAAAGGTATGTTAAGTTGAAACCTAGGAAGAAGGTGAAAGAACAAGCAAAGCACCGGTATTCATCCTTGAAACTCCTAAATCTACAAAGGAAAAGATGCCTGAGGTTAAGGGAATGACACAAGAATAGTCAACCAGCAAACCAATTCAAAAGAGATTTACTAGAAGTCAAATTGCAAAGGAGAAAGGTAAAACAATGATCTCGGGAGAAGGTTCCAGCTTGAAGGGTGATTTAAATGATATTTTAAAAGCCATTGATATTGTAAAATCCCCTTTGGTGTAGGCAGATGTGATAAAATTTGATCAAGGAAAGTCAAAGAAAATGAAACACTCCAAGAAATTATAATTTGAGGATGATGTCACAACATTTGTTTTCAAACCCAGAAAACCCTTAACCAGACAATCCAAGAAGATGAAAGAGCCCAATATTGAGCTGGGGAGAACAGAAGAAACATCTGCTATTCAAGAAGAGTTGATTGGCATTCCGTCTCCAAGACCTGAAGGTGACAAAAGCACAGTTCCTGCCACTCAGACAAAAAAAGCTAGTTATGAGGTTATGGAAGAAAGGTTAAAAGCTGCCAACAATGAAATTTTTAGACTAAGAGTGAGAGCAAGAGAGCATGTTGCTGAAAGGAAAAATTTCAAAAGAATGAAGGCTCTCTGAGAAGCTGAAAAGGTGTCCAAACCAGAAATAGTAAATAGTGAAACTCAATACTTTACCTGGACTGTTCCTGCAATCAAAGAAGCCAGATTTGTAAGGAAGATTAGTGCTTAGCTGAGAGCTAAAAACAGGAGATTGAAGAGGCAAATTGAAGACCTAGAAATACAACTAACTAAATCTAGAAGAGGGTCTACAACAATAATGAAATAGGGTGTTGAAAAGGGGCAGTAAAGGAGATATATTAAAACAGTTTTGGCACATAAAAAGAGTTTTGGCATATAAAAGGAAGAATAGCTGTGAAGAAGAACATCTATAAGGGTAAGTGATTTTGATTTTCAGTTTATCATATCAGTCTTCATGGAATTTTGAAAACTCCCAAACTATAGATTTTTGAAGGTCGTGTTGAAAAAGAGCATACACAGCAGTTTCGTAGCGTGCTACGAAACTGCTGAAGATGATCATTAAGCACTTATGGATGCTTCTCGGAGGTAAGGTTTGATTAGTTCCAAATTTTGAAGTTGCTTGTAGACATGGGATCATGTATGAAGTCTTAGATGGTAGTGGTGTAGAAAGCAAAGTCCCAGGAAGTATTTCATAAATGATATAAAAGTTGTGCTATGAAAATAGAGTATTTTCGTAGCACAGTCATGTTTTGTCTTTCCTCCATATTTTCGAGTTTCCTTTTCTTTGCACAGGTGGAAAATGAAATGTTAATGGGTTATTAGTGCATGTCACATGTATACCAGCAAAACTACTCGAAGAGAAGCAAAAGGGATTAAGGGCCTTAAAAGGAGGAACTCTATCTCCTAGTTATCAGGATTGTTAGGTCATGACTTAGCAAGTTTTGTAACAGCACTGAGGACATCATCAAGCTCGAAGACATGGTTGGTAGCTGATTAAATAATGTATTGAAGACATAGATAAGGTTGTTAGAAGCATGTTTTAGGAGTTTCACTCCTATTTGTATTAGGAATCTTAAAGACAACTAGCTGTCAAGTTGTAATTAAGTAGTTTGTTTTATGAAAATATATGTGTCAAGTTAGGAATTCGAATTCCTCTAAAGATGGATCATAGTATCCAAGGTTGTAAAACTCTATATAAAGCTTGAGAATAGAATTCGTCAGGGTTGGTAATTTCATTAGAAAAAGAAAGTTGTGTTCTTGTAAGAAACTATGGTTTTTCACACTTAATACAAAGATCAGTTTGACTACTCAAGATTCACAAGGAGTTTATGTGTCTGATGCTCTTATGGCCTTGTTCAATTACTTATTTGCAGTGATATGATCTTGTGATACTTAGAATTCATTGGAAAATGTTCTAACTTCCTTCACATTCTTGTAAACTGTGTTGATTCATTGTGTTACTTATTTATTTATAAACCTAAACTCTAAGTGCCTTGACTTCCATGTTTTCCGATCATGTTGTTTTGTTGAAGACTATCTTGACTCCATAGCCCAATAGATATTTGCTAATCTTTGATTCAACCAGTCAGCCAGTTATACATTTGTCCATTTTGTTCCTAAAGTTAGCCATCTAATCATTAATCAAAAATCTTAAACCTATTAAGAGAGCCCTCTCAGGTTGAGGAGGCTAAGCCTCAACCAAAAGATTGGTTTGAAGAGTTACTCAGAGTCTACTTGATCAGTAGCCTATCAAGGTCGGACTTTGTGATAACAGGAACAATGGATATTCTTACCGTGAATAAAAAATTGAATCATGAAAGCTAATCGGGATGGAAGTCGAGGTGTATGATTCTCATGGTTAAAAACTACAAGGTTAGAATCCAAAGGATCAATACATCCAATTGCAGAAAGAAAATCCTTCTTCTGGGCAGGACAATTTTGTAACACCTCAAGATTTGACATAGTTGAAGGAGCTTGAGCCAGATCCTCTACTATGTTATAATTCTAAGAAACTCTTACAAAAGGGTTGAATGAAGATTTATGGATAACTCCTTTGGGAGGCATGATCATCAATTTGGTAGGAAACACATTTGGAGTACGATCCAATGGAGATGCAGTCGAACTAGCAGGTTGATCAGTAGCCCAACCATTTAGGAGATTCACATTACCGTATTCTTTATTTTGAGTCACCACCATAACATCATTTTTCGGCTTAGCAGAGGAAAGCATCAAAACTGAGTTAGAGGAAGTGGGATCCCAGGCAACCATATTGGTCTCCTAATTCAGAAATGGATTGTCAACAAGGTGTAGCGGAAGAATTAAGGAATTGATTCACTTCCATCTGATGTGGACAATTGTGAGTGAAATTCTCCTCATTACAAATCAAGCATGGATAACAAGGTTTCCATGTTTCTTCAAAAGACTGATTATTTTGTTTATCTTGCGGAGTATTAACTTTATTCTTTTACCTTTTCCTTTCTTCTTACTTCCTTGTTGCTGAGAGTTGCCTTTGGAATATTGAAGGGGATTGATCTCAGAAGTAGAAGTTGTAGGAGTAGTGGAAGGAGGGCTTTGGGTAGCCACAACGAGAGTCGAACCAGATGGTTTACTCTTCAACTACTAGATGACAAAACCAATCACACCATCGACGATATGTGATTCTTTACTAGGAGGTTGAGGAACAATATTGGAAGGTCTAAGAGAATTTGGTATTTTATCATAGATCATGCCAGATTGGGTATAACTAAGATCCAAATACTGAGCATGAGAAATCACCTTCTCTTAAATCATAACCCTTCCTTTAGCAACGTATTATGTGATGGATGGTAACAGAGACTTAATAAACCATTCATCTAATAACTGATTAGGAACAATAGTTTTAACCAAATGATAATGACGTCACCACTCATGAATGTGATTGAAAATGTGAGTGGAATTAGTTTGTTTTAAATTGGTTAAAAGTTCAGTTCCTTTCTCATATCTAATGGGTAATTGGAAATGTGGTTCTTAGGGTACTAAAATTATCAAACAAATCTCATATTAATTCAACATACCATTTTTTTATCATACCGGTGAGTGTGCGCTAGAAAAGACACAAATGGATAAAGTCATCATTAAGGGAGTTCTAAGAATGCCACAAATGATAAGTCATAACATGTGTAGATGGGTCTTCTCCATGATTTCCATTGAATTTAGGGATATCACTAGGCAATTTCGTGTGAATAATAGGCCACCAAGGAGAATGAGAAATGGGGTCATTGGTGAGCTAAGTTAGATTTGGCAATTCAAGAGTTGCTACGAATGACAACTATCTATTTAGGTATGCTGGAGGATAACATGGGTAAGATGGGATAGCCTCAGAAATATGTATATGCATTCTAGGATAGGGAGTATTTTGATAACTAGTATACACAAAAGCTTGCTTCCAAACTTCAGGATAATTTTGTAAAGGTTGAAACGGTTGAGTTTGGACTTACTAACCGTAAGGAATTTGAGGTATATCTTGATACGATTAATATGGTTTCCCTATGGGATTTCTCTTCATGCCAACATAAGGTTGGTTAGGTTGTGCTTGTGCCATACCATAGACATTCTAACCCACTTGAATTTGAGGAATGACATGACCAAATAGTTGTGATTGTAAGTTACCTTGAAAATGCTGGGTATACGTGGCTTGAGAGAATCCATATACTAGTGGAATAGGTTGGGTGAAAGATGCATCCTATAAATTTTGGCTTACTTTCACTTGAGCTTCAACAAGTTTTGATATAGGTTGATGAACATGAATCTATGGTACAAGTGGAATAGGTTGAGTGATTAAAGATGAAGCCACAACCAAACAAGGTTGTATGGGTGAGGTAGGTTGCCAAACATTAGAAGCCATTCCTGAATGTGGAGGACTCAAATAAGGTTGAGGACTAACTTGAGGAGATGGAAATATTCTTGCAACAGGGTTTCCCTTGCTGAAAGAGGAGGGCAATACAGAGGAAACTTCTCCCCAAGAGGAGGGTTCCCAATAGGAGGTGGATTGGGGTGTTGTATGTGTCCATAACCACTAACATAAGGACCAGTATGTTGTTGAACTATAGGTGTAGATGGAGGAGGAAGAGAAGACTATGTATCACTCATCAAAGAAGTGCCAAATAGGATTCTAGAATAAGATGACATGGGAGAGGTCTATGGACTAGATGTTGCGCCAGAAAAAGTACCAGAAAATGACTGGTAATTGGGCGGGACAGATGGGCCCCCATACAAATGTGTCTTTGGCGATGTTACAAACATGGATAGTTGTAACATGGGTTGTATTGGTAATAGTAGTATATACAGGCTGAGAGACCATAGAAGATTTAGTCATGGTTAACTATCCCAAAGAGGATTACTAAGGGAAACTCAAAGGTGAGTTGAAAAAAAAAACACTTGTGATGGAGTATGAGGAGAAGGAAAAGGACGGGACTGATAAAAATGAGTCCCTTATTGGATAGGATAGGAGGGTTGAGGCTCTTCCTAAGGAATATATTTGATACTCACAAGATCAGGTGGAAGTGGTTCACCATCAGGTCCAAAATATATAGGTTGTGGTTGGGTTTGAGACAAAGGAAGAGAAGAGCAAGGCACTGAAGTAACCGATGTAGATAACTGAGGTGATTCAGGTTGTATAAACTCAGGTTGTGTTGTCTATGATTCAGTATAGTTAGGTTCAATAACCTTATGTAATGAGATTTTAGGTGCTTCTGTTTCGACTGTGTTAGATTCACCAACCAATGAAGAAGTAATTTCAAGTTTATTACTCATAGGAAAAAAATAATTTTGGTAGATCTATTTCAGGTGGAGGACCAAAAGTAGTAGTTCCTGAAGTACTAGATTATGTATTCTTCATATTTTTTTACTTTTGATGATGGCTAGGAGTTTCCTCAGGTGGAAGAGGAAGCTTATTTGGCATTCTACACGAACGACGAAGTGTAGGATGTTGTTCTTCCACGTTGGTTTAGTAAATTTTAAAAATTAAGAACAAAAATAAATCAAATAGGGTAACTAGGAATAAATTTTTAACAAGCAACTGTGAAAAAAAATATACCACCTTGGAGAACCAAGGATTTACATACAAGCATGAAATATCCCTGAATTTTGTGTTTGGTGTATAACAATATACAAGGCGGTTACCTAAGGTGAGGATAGCAACCTATGGTAGACTTCCAAAATATTCTCGATGTTATGTGGAAGTATAGTCCATGTTAGTGTTGTCTAATGTGTAACCATACAATGAGAGTGATACCATATACTTTTCATGCATGGAGCGCCATCAAATATACCCAAAGGTACATGGAGAACGGTCAGACACACTTACGTATGTGGAATGGGATATCACCCCTAGAATGCAATGCCGAAGAAAAAAGGAAACTCCTATGTTTATAGATGCTAGAACACGTCTGTAGCATAGACCTCTAGATGTTTTTGTTAATGTTTCAAATTCTCCTTAAGATTGATTCACTAAATTTTAAATTTTATTTTGAATTATGTTTCAATTTTCAACACTCATCGGGAATTTCACATGAATATCCTAAAGATGCAATCTAGCATGAAAGAATGAAATCTTCTTTTGAATGAAAATATATATACATGTGGAAAGAGAAAAAACCATGATGCAACATACAAGATGCAACAAACAAAATTTTTAAGTCAGTTCCCCTAATGCAATTGTTCCAATTTCCAATTTCACACATAAAACCCTAAATGCAATAAAAAATGCACAAGTTTTTTTATTTTTGATCCACTTAATTTTCAGATGAAAACTAAGATGCTTTCTAAATAATTGACGAAAGAAATTATAGAGGATGATGACTAAAATAACAATTCTTTCAAACAATCAATGGTCAAGCAACAATTTGCTAATGATCTAACTGACAAGAACAAAGAAAAATTCAAAACAACTCTCATCAAAGGATATAAAAACCAAAAGCAAGCAAAGTGGATTTTTTTCAAAGACAAAGACATACTTAGTGTTATGAAACCAGCTCAAGAAAAGATAGAAAAGATAGATCAACGCCTTAGAATTCAACCTCTTCGAGGAGGAAACCTCCTTTACATTACATAAATGAACAATTCTTGGATGATACAAATTAAAATACCTCCTTTCTTTATATAGGACTCTAAGGGGTCATAATGTAATCAGAGCCGACATAACAATAATAATGTAAGGGCACAATAATAACAATAGTGGGCTTCTATGGGGCACAATAGTGAATGTATGGGCACTACATGGGTACATCAATATAATAAGGGGGTTGTACTAATAATAATAAGGGGTTACACTAGTAGTATAGGAGCCTAACATGCCCCTCTCCTTCAAAAAGCGTTGTCCTCAACGCTTGAGTAGTTCTTGATGCTTCTCTATAAACTTCTTGTCCTCCAATATGGAATCTTCAGTAGGTAAGTTCTTCCACTTGATGAGATACTTTGAAATTGATTGATTTCGTAGTTGTCAGGTTCTTCTTTCTGTGACTGCTCCAGGTTCCAATATGATTTTTCCTTCCTCTTCAATTTCTGGCAATATTGTT
>APFE031075702.1:92405-119327 GCA_000404065.3 Pinus taeda | reverse complement strand
TTCCTTTCAATGTTACAATACATATTTATACATGATGAAGCATCCAATACCATGGACTGAAAACCATCGCGTCCAAAACCATGGACCGAAAACCATCGCGTCCAAAACCATGTGCGAAAAGCATGGATAAAACCATAGGTAGGTGCACCCAACCTAATAGTTGTGGAAAGAATAACACAACCCAACAAAGGGGTGCCATTTAGGTGTCACCAATGCCATAAGGTTGGACATTTATACAAGGAGTGCCCTTTGGTGATCCCTGTTCCCACTGTGGAGGAAGAGACTGAAGGTTTGGTGGATAAGTAGGGTTCACAGGTACAGCGGATGCCCACAACTTCTTGTAATCTGGCTTAGGAAAAGCCACGAGAGAAGAAGCATGGAACCACTCCAGTTCGTCCTCCCTCGCCCCCACTTACCAAATCCAGGGTGGCTGCTACTACTGTGCTCTCATCGGGTAACCCTCTCCTCTATTCTTTTGTTAATTCACTTGCACATTCTGTGTCTTTGTTGTCAAGCAATGCATCACTTTGCACCTCTGCATTTTCTCCTACATTGCTTACCCTATCTTTTCCCCTTGTTCATCCCCCCTCTATTTTCTCCAGTATGCCTCCTTCCTTCTCGGACCCTCCCTTGTTTGCTTCTTTGTCGGAGGCCTCAGGCTCCTCTAGACCTTCCCATTCCTACAACCTCCGCTCCTTGGATATACCCTCTTCTAAGGAATCTTGTGGAATCAATATTATCCCTTCCCTTAAGCCCCTTAAATTTGCTTGGGGACGTCACTCTACCATATCCAAAGCCATCCATCAAGCTGGTATTAATGTAGTGGAAGGTCGACAACTCGTTATTGACCAGGTTCTTAGAGCACATAGTACCCTTTCTTCTTCTCCCCCATGAAGTGGTTATCCCTTAACTGTCGTGGGTTGGCTAGCCCAGCAAAAAAACTAGCCTTTAGGAGACTTATGGAATTCGAAAGGGTGGATGTCCTATTCCTTCAAGAAACCCTAGGTCTTATTGACCTGGTTATACTTGTGCTGGAATCACTTGTCCTTGGTTGACATTTTCATGCCCTAGATGTTCGTGGGCGGTCTGGGGGTATTTCCTTTGGTTTTAACCCTAGGAGAGTTAGAATATCAAATGTTTGGGGTGGAAATGGACACATTGGCACTGACATTTTCTCATTTGATCTGGGCTTGGAGCTTCGTTTGATAAATGTGTATGGGCCATGCCACAACAAAGGTGCCTTTTGGGATCACCTGCTCAATTCTGCCCTCTTACAAGCAGAAAACATCATTTTGGGAGGCGACCTCAATTTTTCCATTGGACATGCAGAATCATGGGGGCATAATTCTCATATTGACCCCTTATCTGATACACTGGAGGCTCTTCTAGAGGACCATAGGTTTGTTGATATCCCCATGGCACGTCTACAACCTACTTGGAGGAATAGAAGGACTGGTTAGGCTATGCTGGCTCGAAGGTTGTATCGCTTCCTAATCAAGGAGAGGCTTATTGTGTCCCTCCATAATTACAGTTAGTGGGTGGGATCTGGGGGCCTATCCGATCACTCTCCTATTTACCTTGAGATCATTGGTCAAACTCGCAAACCTAAGACCCCATTCAAATTCAATGCCTCTTGGTTGGAGGATCCTGACTATACCCGTTTAGTGTAAGACTATTAGAAGAACCACCCTCCAGGTTCTGGTCGATCTATATTAGAAGGTTTCTACAACAACCTTCTTAACCTCGAGCAACTAACCATAGTCTGGGCACATAACAAGAGAAAGAAGGATGATGAAAATCTCCATTCTACTAAGTCCGAGATTGCAAGTCTGGAGGATGATAATGGGAGCATCTTTCTGCTGATGCCAAGTCCCACCTCATCAACTTGTAGATTGAACGTGATAGAATTTTAAAAGACAGAGAGTAAACTTGGAGGCTTAGGAGCAGAGCCATCTAGTTAAAAGAGGGAGATGACAATACTAAATTCTATCACCATTATGCTAATGGGCGCCAAGCGATCAACATTATATGGAAGATGACTAATGAGGAAGGTCAGAGAGTTCAATCTTCCATCACCTAGCATCTCTCAGTACCTCATACTTTAAAAATCTTTACAAGGCACCTCGAGAAGCCACTTTGGCTGAAATTATTAGGGTGGAAGGACTTTTTTCTCGTTTTATTGACCAGAAGGCTTTTGAGGATCTGAATAAGCCTGTTACTATGGGGGAGCTGGAGAATAATATAAAATGGTTTAAGAGAGACAAGAGCCATGGTCCTGATGGCTGGCCAATCGAGTTCTACTTGGATTTCTTTGAAATTATGGGGGAAGATCTGCTCCATATCATTGAAGAATGTCGATCCAATGGTCGCATGTATGAGGCTTCCAATTCGACCTTTATAGCCTTCATTCCTAAATATGATTACCCTGAATCCTTCAATGACTTCCGACCCATCTCACTCTGCAATTGCATCTATAAAATCATAGCCAAAATCATTCCCAATTGACTTAATCCCATCCTATTTGCTCATATTTCTCTTGAACAATTTGCTTTTCCTAGTCATCATCAAATACATGATGCCATCGGTACTGCACAAGAATCTTTCCACTCCATCAGAATTAAGAAGTTGAAGGGCATGATCCTCAAGATTGACCTTGCAAAGGCTTTTGACCGCACAAATTGGCTTTACTTGAGAATGCTCTTAACTCATCTGGGATTCCCTCTGGAATTTGTCAGTTGGATCATGTGTTGCATTACCAAGGTCTCCTTTAGTGTACTCATCAATGGATCTGCCTCCCCCTTTTTCATGCAGAATGGGGTCTTCAAAAAGTTTGTCCCCTCTCCCATATCCTTTTCTTGTTGGTCATGGAAGGCCTGAGCAGGCTCATTACAGAAAAACACAGATTGGGTTGACTCCAAGGTATAATGATCACCAATAATTTCATCCTATCACATTTACTTTTTGTAGATGATGTTTTAATTTTCCTCAATGGAGGCATTCATGATTCATCAGTCGTACAATATATTATGCAATTATTCTGTCGTGCCACTGGCATGGAGTGTAATGCCTGGAAATCTACTATTACCTCCTCGGGATGCACACCCCATGAGATCCAATTTGCTCTCCACAGATTCCTTACTCTCTTCTATATTTGGATGATGGATTGAAGTACCTTGGGTTTCGTCTTAAACCCCTTTACTATAGGATTGCTATTGGACTTGGTTGGTAGCCAAGATTGAAAAAATACTAAATATCTGGCATCACAAATACCTCTCCAAAGCTGGATGATTGGTATTATTTAAATCTGTATTGGAAGCGACTCTGGTTTAGTGGATGTGCATGGCCTGGATTCCAAAAGGAATTCTCTCGAGGATTCGACAGTTGTGTTCAGATTTTTATGGAAAGGAAAGCATGATGGTCACACTTATGCATGGGTTCGTTGGCATTTGATTGCACTTCCAAAGAAATGGGGTGGTTGGGGACTAAAAAACCTTGGTCCTTCTCCAAGGCACTTGTTGCCAAAATGGGTTGGCAAATTCTCACAGCAAAGAGTTTATGGATTGAGGTTGTTTATCAAAAATACATATGGCCCCTTAACACTCTTGATTGGATCCAACTTCCTACTTGGAACAGGACGGGCATATCAACTATATGGAGAGATGTATTAAACATTATCTCTTATATTTGTGATGGACTGACTTGGAGAATTAGGTTGGGCACCTCAGTTCAGGTGGGAATGGATCCATGGTCCGGTAGTGGCAATGCATTTAGGCTCCCACCTGATCTCATTCAATTTCTATCTAATGTTGGGATCACCTATCTTTATCAAATTGCAAACCCAGAAAACACAAATATTTTTTCTCAGGCTTGGAAATTGGCACTTCAACTTGGCATTCCTAACAATTGGCAACCTGATTGGCATAGTTATACTAATGCACTTACTGAATCACATGTTAGGATTCTTGAAGGTGAAGATGAACTTATTTGGGCACATGCCAAGCATGGACATTACTCCCCCAAGGATGGCTACCTTGTTATACACTCTGAACATAAGCCACCAATCACTGACTGGTGATGGAGTTTATTATGGAAACTGAAAGCCCCTCCCCGCACTAGACTTTTCATGTGGACTATACTTCGCCACAAAGCACCCATGGATGAAAACCTTATGAAGCAATATTTCCATGGCCCTACTTGGTGTATCCTATGTCGTCAAGCCTCTGAATCCATTGAGCATCTCTTTGTCCATTGCCCCACCATCTTGAATTTTTGGGCCTTGATCCTATCCCCCCTCTCGATTACCCTTAGATGGCAAGGGAATTATATCCTAGAAGCCTAGGAAGCTTGGTGGTCATCGGCCCAGCCTCATAAAGCTAGAAATATCCCCCTTTTGGTATGTTGGGCTATTTGGTTGACCCATAACAAACTCATTTTCAGTGATATTGCGCCTCACTGGAATCAGGCTTCAACCCATGTCTTGTCCATATACTCCAATATACATGAGGATGACAGACCTTCTCCCCATCGATATATCACCCCTAAATTCATAGACAAAAGCATTCCTTGGGCCTATTTCGATGGACTAGACCAAGTATAGGGATATGGGTGGGGTTTACTTCACTTATTAGAAAACCACTTCTTTAAAATTCAGATGGGGTTGGGTAATGGCACCAACAATTTTGCAGAACTAATCACTCTTAGACATCTCGTACACTTTGCATTAGAAAAAGAGTGTAGGCACCTACAAGTTTTTGGTGATTCCAATATAATCATAAATTGGTTCAACAACATATCTATTTTGCATGCACATGCTCTGATACATATATTGGATGATGCACTGCTTTTAAGATCCCAATTTGACTCCATCGCTTGTCATCATATCTATGGGGAGCGCAACTAGATTTCCGACCAGCTATCCAAGGAGGCCTCGAATCGACCTCAGTGTCTATGGATGATCCAGGAATAGAAGGATATGGAATTCTATTAGTACTACCATCGTCCATACATTAATCATCGAATATAAGGGCCTGACAGGGCCTGATTTCATGATTTTTGAGCTACTCCCAATTTTTTTTCGCATAACAGTCTTATGTATATATTTATATTTGATATGTAATTATGCACATACTACCAGTATATCCAACGAGGTTTTTTGTACATGAACATTTGAATGGTGGTTCGCCACATCTTACAACATATGCTTCTTCAACAATCTGAAATATGTAATTTTCAAATATTAATGGAAATTACGATTTTTCCTTAGGGGAAAAAATATTTGGACTATGTACTTCGATGGTTCCAAAACACAGCTGGTTTCGTTTTAATAGACCTGCTACAGAGAAAGCATTTGATTTCTAGCCGCTTGGAATTTGAGTGCACGAACAACACTGCAGAGTATGAAGCACTCATCTTTGGCTCACAAAAAGCCATTAAACTCAATGTTTCCATCCTAAAAGAGGTAAGTGACTCATAACATTGCAGAGTATGAAGCACTCATCTTTGGCTCGCAAAAAGCCATTGAACTCAATGTTGCCATCCTAAAAGAGGTAAGTGACTCATAAATTATGGTGTGACAGGTACATAAAACCATACATTATGTGTCACCTCATCTTAGAAGTTATAAACAAGAGGTGTGGTGTCTTATTTCACATTTTCAAGCTTTTAATATTTTTTTTTGTTCCAAGAATGCGTAACGCAACTGTGGATGCATTAGAAAATGCTGCTGCTAGGTTGTCACCATTGAGAGACGTTTTTTCTGTTGAAATTCTTTATAAGCCTTTTGTCCCCAACAATATCACTAATTTACTTTTTGATGATGACCAACAGACACTGTGCTTCATGGCGAATGTTGATGTATTTAAAGACGCATTGATCAATGAGGATGAGCATGAAAATACATTGCAGGATGTAGCTAGTGCAAGCAAAGGAAACTACATCCCCAAGGGTGTGGTATCATTGGAAAAGTTGCATGACCTGCAAAATCACTTTCGGGGATCGGTCAATGCTAAGACCCATAGTTCCACACTGTCACATGAGCAGATTAACTTGGGAACAGATAAGGATGCAAAATATGTCAATCTTGGTACTTACTTCACACCACAAGAGTGGAAAGCCTTTATTCGCTTATTCAAACAGTTACATGATGTCTTCGCATGGATGTACGATGAACTCAAGACATATGACAGGAAAATCTCTAGCATGTGATACCGATCAAAGAAGGGGCTAAGTCATTCCAACAAAAGCTAAGGAAAGTACATCCAACACTTCAACCTCTTATTTAGAAAGAGTTGAGAAAATTGTTAGATGCCCGGATCATATACAAAGTGTAACACTTAAAATGGGTGTCAAATTTGGTCCTGATAAGGAAGAAGTCTAGGGAAATCTGCCTGTATAGATTTCTGAAATCTTAACCATGCCTTGGACAAGGAAAAATACCATGTGTCATCCATGGAACAAATCTTGCAAACAATATCGGGGTATGAAATGTTTTCTTTGTTAGATGGTTATTCCAGATACAACTAGGTTTTGGTTGTAGATCTCGACAGACTTAAAACCACGTTTCAAACGAAGTGGGGCATGTTCGCATTCAGACAAATGCCATTTGGGCTAATCAATGCTGTTGCAACATTCCAACGTGCTATGGACATCTCTTTCCACAGACTCATTGGGTGGAGTGTAGTGGTCTATCTTGACGATGTAATAATGTTCTCCAAACAAAGATTAGACCACATATGCCACTTAAAGAATATTTTTGAGCGATGTCGTAAGTACGAGATATCCTTAAATCCTAGGAAAAGTATCTTTACAGTGTCTGAGGGTAATCTCTTGGGCCACATCATTGCTAAGAGTGGGATTAAGGTAGACCTGAACAGGGTTAGGACAATTACATAGATTCTCTTCCCAGCAAATAAGAAGGCCATGCAGTCTTTCTTGGGGATAATCAATTTCCTTCGCAAGTTCATCTCTGACTATGCCCAGATTGTCAAACCAATACAGGAGATGGTGAAGAAGGACGTAGTTTACAAATGGGATAAAAGGGAAAAGGTCGTGTTTTCCCGTATTAAGTAGGTGATAGCAGAAGCACCCACATTGTATAACCTAAAATTCAATAAAGATTTCTTGCTCTACACTTTCACCTCTTACACCTCCCTTGCTGTTGTACTCACTCAAAAGGATGAATTGAACAATGAGCGACCTATCTCCTTTATGAGTGCAAGTCTGCAAGGACCAGAGCTTAGCTACCTTGCCATGGACAAACATGCTTATGCAATATACAAGGTAGTAAATCATTTTTGGCCCTATCTATTGAAAAAGTATTATGTTATCTTTGTCCCACACCCAACAGTCATATCATTGCTTGTTCAACAAGAACTGGGTGAAAGGAGAGGGAACTGGATGACTGGGTTGCAAGAGTATGACATAGAAATCAAGCTAGTTCACACAATCAAGGGCCATGGTCTTTGTCAACTAGTAGAAAAAGCAGTAAATGTGAAGGAGGAATAAGAATAACTTTCTGGATGGGAGAAAGAGATTGAGAGGTACAATGTTGAGCAAGACTCCCCACTACAAGCACAAACCCTTGGTACACGAATGTGCACCTCTACCTTGAGCATGGCATAGTGCCCTCCCACTTTCCTGCATGACAGAAGAGGGAACTCAGACTTAAAGCACTATCTTATCAGTTGGTGCATGGGGTGCCATTCATAACGCACCACAACGGAGTACTGCTCAGGTGTTTGGAAACACATGATTGAGAAAATTTATTGCGTGATCTGCACAACAAACTAGCCAGGGGACACTTCACAGGAAACACCACGATGTATAAGGTTATGCATGACAACTTTTAGTGGCCTACATTATTTAGATATGCTCATGCTTACACTTGCAAGTGTCCGGTCTATCAAAAGTGCGCTAAAAGAAACAAGAAGTTAACTGCCCCACTGTAGCCCATTGTTGTGGAAGAACGTTTTCAATAGTAGGGCTTGGACATTATTGGGGAAATTTTCCCACACTCATCAAAGCATCACCACTACATCCTAACTGCCACAAATTACTTCACGTGGTGGACAGAAGCAGTTCCACTCAAACAAGTGAATGACCAGGAAGTCATCAACTTTCTGCAACTAAACATCATTTCCAGGTTCGACGTTCCTACTTCACTTGTTTTTGATAATGTAACATACTTTTCATCGTTAAAACTCTATGATTTTGCATTGGAAAATGGTGTCATATTGAAACACTCGGCTGATTATTATCTGCAAAGGAATGGTCTTGCTGAATCCACAAATAAGAACGTGATCCGCATTATCAAAAAGACCATATTCTCTGATTAGTGAAACTAGCACTCTGCTTTGGTAAATGCCTTATGGGATGACTAAGTCATGCCAAAACCTTCCATGAACACCTCCCCTTACTTCTTGCTATATGGAAAAGAATCCATCCTGTCACTAAACATATACTTTCCTGCTCTCTAACTCTCACAAGAATCCCAAGGCAAGCCATGTCTGTTAGTTCAACGTAGGATGGACACCCTACATAAGCTACTGGAAGAATGGTTGAAAGCAAAAGAAAATTTGTCACTTCAGAAAAATTGTATAAAGAGGTGGTTCGATAAGAAGTCTGTAGGGAAAAACAACTTCAGTGTGGGTGACGTAATCCTAAAGTGGGATAAATCCCACGAGGTCAAAGGCAAACACACTAAGTTTCAGTCCTTGTGGATTGGGCCATTCATAGTGCACGAAAATATTGGCCAACACACTTATCATCTTCAATCACTTGACAGGAAGATTGACTCTCTCCCTGTCAATGGCCAAGACTTGAAACAATATTTCTAATGAAAATGTGGGGTTATGCCCTACACTGTGTACATAGTCTTTTCTTTTGTTTTTCGTATGTTGCTTGAGTTTTGTTTTGGTTTTCGTTATGTGAATAAGTGTTATGCATGAATATGTTGTGGATTCTAAATATGTGTGTGGCCAAATTGTAATGAGTCTTATGACACTTTAGCATTTGGCGAGCCTTCTATTTGTCTTCCTTGTGTTAGTTACATCTTTTGGCCGATGAAGTTTAGACAGAAAATATGATCCGTTCATAAGGAGAGTTTTGGTCCAACCATGAACCCATGTCTATTTCGAAAACCTCATGCCTATACTTGATTTTTCTGTTTTGGTGTCTTCAAGCTTATCCAACTAGTAGAAACAAAGAAGGGGAAAATCTAAACGAGCAAACCTAAATAAGAAGTATCTATATTCTTCTCTAAAGGAACAACTTCTTTTTCTCTCAATAAGCTGGGATACCTCTTCTGCCCAAAATAAATAAGTGTCAATGCATAGTTCTCTTTAAATAAATAAATAAATGTGAAAGAAGAGAAACATGTCCTGCGCAGAGAGATGAAGCAAGCAACTTCGCTGGTGTACTATCTAGGCTTGCTGGTAGTAGAGAAATGTTTGTGTTCTTGCGTGACTCTACCGAGGTACTGTCTAGGCCTGATGGCAATGAAGCAACACCAGAGATGAAAAATTATACTCTGAAAACCTTAAGCTCACGAGCTACACTACCCTTCCCAACTCGAAACATTGTGATTATGCTGAATCTTATGTTATGTTCAACTAAGAGGGCATAGAGGGGACCATGTCTATTCTTGAGGTAAGTGGGAAGGCCAAAGTAATCTACATGATGAATCAATACTCCTGAAAGAACCAAGGCCCTGAACATAAGAAGTTAACCAAGACATAGAAGATGGAGTTCAATGAGTGCTTTGCCAAGTGTTGTAGCTGCTGCAAGACCCTCCAAAATTTTGGATTACAGTCAATTTCAGAGCCTTCCTTGGTATTTTTTATGTTTGTTGCAAACACTAGAGCTCATCTCATGAGCTTTCTTGTAGTGCTTTGGTCCCTTTTGCATGTTGGGTTAACTGTCATCTTTTGGCATGTTTGGTTGTCATGCAAAGTTTGCAAGCCCATTTTGATGGTTTCGAAGGTCGATCTTTGTGTATATGGGTTTTCCTATCCATGAAAAAATGTATCGCATTCATACATAAAGTCTTGAGCACTATCACACAAATGTCATCACGGTCGTCCTAAATCTTATCTTAAGTGTCGCACTTGTCGTATCTTGTCATGAGGCAACCACATAGAGGGAAATGCTTTGTTCATGTGTTTTGATGATCTATGTTGTCGTGTCGTCAAAGTATGCTAAGTGTGTGATCACATTCAAGGTTCATCACAATCCATCACCTATCGCACACTTAGCCATTTTCGGAAAATCTTCCCGACCGAGAAACTTAGCTTTGTCGGGCCCCAACTGAACTGTGCATTGCGCAGTCTCAGCCCTCTAGTTATTCCCCTTCTGCTTGGAACTTCACAATCCACAATCCCTATCTATTAGGGCTACTACACTGCACAGTCCTTGTCTACCAAGGTTATTGCACCATGCAATTCCTGTGCCCGACTCTCGACCTTGACCCCCAAAATTGTGAAGTTATGTCTCCCAGCCTGCCTTGAACTACACATTTCACATCTTCAACCTGTAAGGTTTTCCCTTGGCTGATGGAACTGCTCAATGCGCATAATTCAAACCTCTCTTGATATCCAAAACTATGCAGTTGGGTTTCGAGTGTCTTTTCCCTAAGCCAGACCCAACTTTCTCCAAAAACTGCTCAGTCTTTTCCTTCAAGCTTCCTTGAGCTGCACACTGCGCAATATCAGAGCCCAAGCTATCCCTGTAACTCTTATAATTGTGCAATGCACAATCACTAAGCCCCTCTCCCCAACCTACCAATTGTCCCAGGCTCATTTGATGGATCAGAATGCATCATCTTAGACTAGGGGGTTTTAGGATTGATGTCATCTCATCATGAGTGAATTGCACGAACAAGTACATTATCATGTCATGTCAAGATGGTGGAGAAGGAAAAGAAGGAGAGAATCATACCTAAAGACTCTCTTGTAGCTGAACTTACTAGTGGATCAATTAAGAGAAAGCAAAGGGACACACAAGTTTGCAACCACCATCTAAGACTAAAGATCATTGAAAATTATTCATCACCAAGACATGTGAAAGTGAAGAGAAAGCATATCTAAGAAGACATCTAGCACTTAGAAATAACAATGACTTGACATTGCCACATCATCAAGCAGTCCATGTTAGCAGTGTCATGTCATGACTGGTCATATGCCACATCACTATTGTGGACCATGTATATTGTATTCAAATGTATTGTAAAGTGGAAGTCCAAATGAAACACATGGAATGTAAAGATTCATGTAAGTTTAAAAGTCATAAGAAGTCAAACAATCATGAGGGTAGTCAAAGGGTCACCCTTGGTTATATATACTCCCTCATTGTATGAGCAAAGGACTTTTCACCTTGGCTCCTCCTGTAAGGCATTAGAGAGATCATCTAGTTCTTTGAGGAGCAAGGAGTGGCACCAATGTCCCACTATTGGGGCTAGTGATGTACATTATAAACATGTGTCTTCGAACTTTTAGTTAATAACAAAAGCCTTTAAGGCCATCACATTCTTCATGCATTGACTATGAATGTTTGTAAGAGTATTATATAATTGTTTGTATTTCATGTTTGCTTTCACATGTGCTAATATAGTTGAACTATTTTTGTTATTTTAGTGCTTATATTATTAAGAATGTGTTGTAATGGTTGTTATGGTTGTCCCATCCTCATGGACTATTCCATGGGATACTGAATAGATCTTTCTTATTTATTGGTTGTAACAACTGTTGCATCCACTGTGGATTATTCTGTTGGATGTTAGATGGATATCTCTAGTTCATGTGTGTCTCTTTTTGGGTGGTACTATTACCTCTCACTTAGAGGCTCACTTTTCTTCCCCTCTGCAGTAGAAGAACCTCGACATAGTTGCAACAAGACACTCACCAAGCACACCCCCCTTGATTTTCGGAGGTACCTTTGCATCCCGCTCTTGTGATGACAATTAGATCCAAGGCAAATCTTTAAGGATTTGGAAACTGAGCCTTTATAACAGATGGGACTCCTACACCAAATGATGTGAGATCTAATTGGGACTTCATACCTGGGAGATCCCATGAATCTTGGTGGGTCCAAGACCCTCAACAACTCATTATCTTGTTGATAGGAAGAATCATCAATGGAAAATTATCAAAAGGCATAACCTGTCAAGGGGAGAAAAGTAGTCTATTACAAGAAGACATAGGAAGATATTTCATGTGAGGGAGTAACCATTTTCCATTGATGTCCAAGGGGGAGAGAAATCAGAAAAGGAAGATTGGAGGCATGAACTCATGAAGTCACGGGGAGAAATATTCACAGGGGGAGTATGTGTGTTTCCATCAATGACAAAGAGGGGGATTTTTGAATGGTGTTGTCATTGATGGCAACGTATATCCTTGAACGCTCTTAATATTCGTCTAGTTTGCATTGATTGGGAGTTTGAGGTGAGAAAGTGGAAGGAAAGCCCTAAAATCTCTGCCTTTGATGATAAATATGACCAAGAATATTAGGGTCTTTGGAGTTAATATCATTATCATGTGATTCTCTTCATCATGATGATTCTGATGATAGGTGGTACATCTCCTAATTCCTCATGGTTAAGGAGTTACGTCTCTTTTAAGATTGGATCCCCATTCAATGATTAAGGAACCCCAAAGAAGATGCTACAAGCTATTAAATTGGGTTTATCCCATTCTAATAAAATGATATTGTATCAAAGGAAAATAGGCAAAAATTAAATTGAATTTGTGATGGGTTTTAGGCTCCAAAACATAATTTTGAAATTCAAAATTAGACTTGGTTTTCTTTCCAAGTGATCAAGTCGCCCCCTCTTTAAGTGACCCACTTCAACACTATAAATGAAGGATGAAATATCCATAAGAAGCATCAAATCAACTTGCTATCTATGATTGATCTCTGTGGCCTTGCATCGTCATGCATATTTGAGGTTAATGTCGAAGTTCTGAAGAGTTTTTGGGGTTAATTTATCTTCTTGGTAATGGTTTCTCATTTGGTTTTTCATTGAGGATATTAACACTTGCTCTGAAGATCCGTCCATTTGAGGCCATGTTTTTCTTGTGTTTGGTAAGGGTTCATTGAAATTTTTGAGGCAGACCTCAAAGGCTAAAATTTGGCCCTCTACGAGGTTAATTTATTTGGAAAAACTGCAGGTCCTAAGGCCCCCAAACTTGGCCCTAACCATAGGACACAATCAACCTTATTATTTATGTGATCCATTGTATGAAATTAAATCATGTTACGAAAACTTTATTGGTAGACTGAGATTTGATAGTTGAACAATGTCTAAACTAGATGTTCAAAGTACTTGAAGTGCTAAGAGTATAAAATAATACTACTACCATTACCATTATGCCTTTACTAGGTTCGACAAAGTTTTATTCATGCTACAACACTAAGGACTAATTTGTGTAATCATCATTGATGGAGTTTTTGGTCTGCTGAAGTGTTTATTGATTAATGTTATAAGAAGTATTTGTTTAAGCATGATAAAAAGTGTTGTCTAGGGTTATAATTGTTGCAGTGCATCTATGGTATTGGACTGCTTCTATCTTGCTACTAATATGCTCATGTACATTGTGCTAGGGTTTCTACCTAAACAAAAGGTACTTGGGTTTGAAAGAGAATATCCTAAGAAATGTTGTTAAGACTAGGGTTGTATGTGGTAGGGTTATTTATGATAAGATAAAATTGTATTATCTCATGCCAATATTTGTGTGAGCTTAGAATTTACATTGATGGTTGTATTTAGCTATTAAGGAATTTTCAGTCATGTATGACGCTATTATTTTTGACATAGACATGTATATGTTGAGACAAGGTTTTCAACATAATTATTTATGCAGGGTTTGCTAGAGAGACTATGTTGCTGAGATAAGGCGTGATCCCTTGAGCAAGAAAAGTTGGTATTGTTGCCGATGACCTTGTATTGTAGGTTCACAGAGTCAACAAATATTTTTTGATATTGTTTATGTTGATATTGACCATAGGTGGATGTAGTCTCAAAATTGTGAAACGTGGTCTGATCGTTGAGTAGGGTGACAGGGTGGTGCAAGGCAGGAGAGTGGATTCTCCTTTAGGTTGGAGCCTGAGAACACTTTAGGGAAACAAGGTGGTTTTAGGTTAGGTTGAATCCTATGTAGGGTGTTGGAGCATCCTTGTAGTGGGAGATGATAAAGCCAGGGCATTAAAGTGTCCTTCAAGTTGGAGACGGTAAACTAGGGTGTTGGAGCATCCTTTCAGTCATAGCTAATAAAACCAAGGTATTGAACCATTCTTCCAGTTGGATATGGAAAATAAGGGAGATGGAGCTTCCTTTAGGTTGGAGCCTTGTTAGTTGATGCTAAAAACCTTGGAAGTTGGAGCTTCCTATTGATGTAAAAATTTTAAGACATATATTAAGAAGTGTTCGATGGTTTTTGTACTAGAAGGGTTTATACCTAAAATATCTTGTGTAATTTCTTGGATGTTATCCATTGTTGAATGGTGTTGTTAATTTAAGTTTTGATTTAATGTTAATTATAATTAATGCTTTGTGAAGTTAAAATGACTAATTGAAGTGAAACATTGATTCACCCCCCTTTCAATGTTTCCAACGAGAGGAATGTTCTCAAGTAAAATGCAAAGAAAGGGAATGGCTTCTAATTATGGTCATTATGTAATATCCTTGTTTTGACCTTTATGTTTTGAACATGATAAGCTATATATTGTAAGTGATGTACATATGTACTTTTTATTACTATGATTCTTATATACCATGAGGTGTACTTTCCATGGTAATTTTTAAGACTTGTAACTATGTCTTTGAAGATTAACAAAAGGTCCAAGGTTGAATAAGAAAGATAATCTAATGGGTTATGAGTCCATGTGAGGGGAAGAGGTGAGAGGGTCTAGTGGGTGATTATTAATCCTAACTAGTACTAATCTTTCATTTCTTATTCATCACATGTCTAAAATCAACCCTCCACTCTTTTATTGCTAATAATGATTTGCTAAAAGCTCTAATTTTATTGTAATGGAAACATGAAAGTGGGATGGGGGTGAGGAGTGGAAGAGTTTTATCTCTTTAGGAAGTTTGATGTCTTTCCCTACTTTCATTCACCCAATAACAATTAAAACAGGACTCTCCCTTTCTCTCATAGATTATGGAGAAAAAAATGGGCTATTTGGATAGAGAGGATCATCTTGTATGTGAAAATAAAGAAGCAAAATCTTGTGAAGAATGGTATAATAAAGAGAAAAAGCACAAACAATGAATATAAGACAATGGTGTAGCAAGAGGGAAGAAGGTGAATAGAGAATAATCTCCATACCTTGTAAATTTCCAACCATCTAATAATGTTAGAACAAAATCTATAAGTAGCTAATGATTTAAGATCCTACTACACATAGGGAAGAGGATTAAGAAGAAGTTGATTCCTAAGTTACCAAAAAGTAGAGGAAGGGGTATTATTTTGTGTTCTGTGGGGCAATAAAGAGAGTGCCATTGTTAGGTAATAAACACCCAAATAACATAAAAATAGAAAGAGAAGTAATTCCATACCTTAAGAATTAGATAGATGAATGAATGAGAAACCTCTTCAAGGGGGAACCATCCTTTTACAATATAGGAAATACACCAAATGAGATACTCACTAAAACTAGGTATCCTCAATGTATATATGAGACAAAGAGTGTAATTACCATTAAAGGGTCTAACTAACCAATAAGGACAACACTAATATAACAATATAAATGTAATAACTCAATATCTAGACTTGACATGCCCCTTCCCTTCAAACAATTGTTTCCCTGAACTTTTGATTAGCTATGTATATTTCTGCATGAAAAACTCATATTCCCATGATAAATTCTTCTACTTGATGAAGTACCCTACAGTTGCTGAATTTCGTAGTTGCTTGATCCATATTTCAATGATTGTTTTATGTTTTAGTGTGATTTTACCTTCTCCATTAATCTCTATTACAATAGTCTAAACAAGGATATTGTCATCAATTACCTTCTTTAAGTAAGAATCATGGAAGATTGGATGTACACATGAAGATGGAGGCAAATCCAATTCATAAGCTATACATCCAATCATCTATAATACCTTATACAGATCGTAGTACTTATGTTCTAATTTATTGTCCTTCTTTTGATTCTTGACAAACATCTTTTTGTATAGTTATGGCCTTAAAAATGTCCAATCCTCCAGTTCAAATTCCCTTTCATTGTGATGGTGATCTCCTTGATTTTTCATCCAATTTTGTGTCATAGCCAAGTTTTCCTTTAATAGTTGGATAAACTTTCATTGGTTCTCTATGGTTCTCAACATTGCTTGAACCTTCACTTTCCCTCCCAAGAGTGATGTGTTGGATGGAGGATGATATCCATAAAGTGCCATAGATGGGGATAATTTTGATGAAGTATGGAAGGATGTGTTATGCTACCATTTTGCCAAGGGTAACCATTTGACCTATTGTGTCTATTTCTATGATTCAAAGTAGTGAAGATACCTTTATTCACAATCTTAATTTTCCCATCGAATTGAGGATGATAAGAGAAATTGTGAGCCAATCGAGTATCCCAAACAAGAAAATAATTCAATTCAAAAAATACCTTTGAAAATTGGATCTATATCACTTACAATTATCTTTGGATTCAATGTAACTTATAAACTATTTCCATGAATGTTTTAGGTATTATACTTGCTTTTAAAAGGATGAGAAAGAGAGAAAAATTGGGCATAATTTGTGTGTTAATCCACAACTACCATGATGCCATTCTTTCCTTCAGACTTCGGTAGACCTTTAATAAAGTCCATTAAAACCTATGCTCAACATTGACTTGGTATTTCTGATGGTTGTATGAGACTTGGGGTCTTTATGTTTTCTCCTTGTTTCATTTGAAAAATAAACATTCAACCCCAAAATTTTGATCATCAAGTTTAAGACCTTCCCAGGAAAAATCCTTCCTGATCTTATGGTAAGATTTTATGAACCAATATGTCCTCCTATAGGAGAAATGTGAAATTCCAAAAGCACCTTTTGTTTGAATAAGGTATTCTTACATAATATAGGTGATCATGATACCACAATAAGTCATTCTTCCTCATAAATTTATCTAATGCACTTGGGTCCTCTATTCAGCCCTGGATAATCCTTGTGTTAACCCTAAACCCCTTATTAATCCATAGATATTGAGTTATTACATTTATATTGTTATATTGTTATGTAGGCCATGACCTTCCATTATGTCCATTCATTATAATTGTACACTTATCTCTTATACATACACACCAAGGAGACATAGTCTTAGGCATAAAATCTTATCTTATACATTGTATTTATTGTAAAAGCAGGTTTCCGCTTGAAATTGGACTATAATTATTGGTTTCTTATCATTTTTAGGGTGCATGGTTCATAACATATGGTATTGGAGCAATGATATTATGGTTTTGCTGCTTCAAATGAGTCATTATGGCATTTTCCCTATAACATTTTTTTGGGAAGCTTTAAAATGTGAAATTTTGAGTCAATTAGGAGAGACATGAAAGTACATCTAATAACAATTTCAAATTTTGGTGTACTATAGTTTCAAAAATATCACATCTGGTTAGCTCAAAACACAACCATCATAGATCAAAATCATGAATTGCATGCAATCATCATAAACTAGAATCATAGATCACATGTAACCATCATAAATCAGAATCATAGATCACATGCATAATAAAACTAAAATAAAATACTGATACTGATCCTTTAATCGCTCCTGCGCTTCTATCTTTATCCTTTGTCCTTTCCGTATGCACACCAGATTGGTTGCCACACCCAACAAACACCTAGTGCCTTTTTTTTTTTCTCGAATCACATACACATACACAATGCATACACCTACACCTGATATACATCACAACACATACACCTACATGCAGTGTAAAACATGACACAATACATACTCCTACATGCGATGTACAATACAATACACACACTTACAAATAGTACAACATAACGAATACACATGTCACAATGCCACGACTACACAATGCACATATGTACTACCGCATGTACACAACACAACATGTACGACATGCACACAATACCACTTGTACACTAGTACCACATGTACAACATGTACACAGTACCACCTATGCATAATACTACCTGTACACAACACCACCTGCACAACATGTACACAACATGACATGTACATTACATCATCTGAACAACCTGTACACAACACCACATGTACACTGCACCACCTATACAATGTGTACACAATACACATGTAAACAAAAACACATGCATGACATGTACACAAAACCAAATGTACACAATGCCACATGCATGACATGTACACAACACCACCTACACATAACATGTACAAGACACCACATGCAGACAACACCATATGTACAATCATACAAACAACACCACATGTACATAACACCATATGTACAACATGCACACCATGCCATATGTATACAACACTTCATATGCAACATGCACAAAGCACTATATGTACACAACACTACATATCCAACATGTGGATAACACCATATCTACACAACATCGCATATCAGCTGGTGCACAACACCATCTATACCCAGCACTGCATATGCAATATACACACAACACCATATATACAACATGAACACAACATCATATGTACACAATACTACATATGTTTTTTTTTTTGTAAAGTAGTCTAATTTCTATTATGGTACAAAAAACAAAATTACAGAGAGGCGAACCTCGGACTGCATCCTTTTGCAGTGATGGGATTTACATCAATATGTGCCATGACTTGCTTGCATTTGACAAAACCTAACAGAGAAGAACATAGTGCAGAAATCCAACTATAATCCGGAGTACAGAGATATAGTTTAGCCGCGTAAACGTTGACCGACACTATATAATAAACCTGAGACTTAGAAGCCACCATTGACATAGTAGGTAGAAGCATAGAAAGAAACCAGAGGCTGTGCATCCATTTCTGGTGCATCAGCCTTACATATCAAAAGAGAGAGGAAGAAGCAGCAAGGGCCATTGATTACCCAATTGAACCCCAAAAGACAGAGCCAACCTTGAAGACTAGAAACCCAGTGATGATGATCAGTCGTCCACAGAGGTTGATGGAATTTCTTCCACCACCCGGCAGGAGTATGGGTCTGGCTCGCTTGAGTCGGTGTGGGGCGCGTCATCCTCCGCTGGTGCACTTGGGCCTGCCCCTGCATCTGCTGAAGATTTTGCTGCCTTGTGTGTCTCTGGTTCAGGAGCGGGAGGTTGAAGTGCTGGCAGCAAGGGAGGCTGGTCCGGTGGCGGAGCTGGCGGAGAGGGAGGCTGGTTTTCTGCAGAAGGACCGTGAGCTTCATGTTCACACTTCTCAATCTTGATGGATACATAAAAAGTATCTGAGTCCAGGAGAACAGGGAAGCTAAAGCGGGAAGAGGGGTGAAAACTGTGCTGACAGGGCCTGGACTGGGCAGACCCAGGGCGTCTTCCTCTGCGACGACGGGCGCTGTTGGCGTCATCGGATAGGGAGTCTGTGGAGCGAGGGACAGAGGTTCGGCTTCTCCCACCTCTCGACCCAGCGCGTCTGCAACTGGCGCGTAAACGTTCCGGCGGCTTCGCAATGAGGAGAGGGAGGGGAGATGAACGGACGGAGGCCCAAAAGAACAGGAGTACCCGGGAGCTGAGGAGGGCCACTTAACACGGAGAATGTCAATCGGGGGCTCGAGAGGCAGTTGGAAGGGGATGAGAAGCAGATGAGGCAGCACCCTGCACGCAGGCCAGGAGTTGCTCGGGGAGCTAGCAGAATCGACGAGCTCCGGTAATGATGCAACCTCTCTGCGCAGATAATGAAGCACGGAGAGCGGAGAGGGAATAACAGTGGACAGGGGGTTAACCTCTGAGCTTCCTGCAATGGAGACCTGCCACATTACAGACACACAGTAAAACCAAAGAAGCCAAATGCATATCAATACCTTGCCTCGAACACCAGGTTTATAATGTCGATGCCAACGGCGAGCCATGTGCGAGCCAGCTTCCGCAATGAATACCCAAGGTTGCAGAGGATTTGGTCTGATGCAAGGAGGAGACGCCTTAAACACTTTCGCGCAATGGTGGAATGATCCCGAAGCTTTCACCTGCCGGCAACTTAAATGCATGGTCCTCGTGGCCGGTTTGGGCTGCCACTTGCCCAGTGGGCAGCCCACCGCCAACCTTTTAACTCCTTCTAGCACCCGCATCCGGGGGTTGAAGATCCTGGAGAGCCAATGTGTGGCAATCCTGTTGTAGTTTTTTGTCTTTTGCATCATGGAGAGAGCCTGCGAAGTGAGGGCCCTGCTGATTCACCCCTTGGTTAGCCAGTCTGTCAGCAACCTTATTGGCTGTGCGCCTAACATGCTTGAAGATTATGCTGTTAGGATGCCTAAGCCTATCTTCCAATGCTTCTAGTCTGCTTAGAAGTCTCCAGCTAGAAGCAACTTTAGCTGCAGAGGACCCTGCTTGAATTCTGATTGCTGCATTGATTAAAATTTGGGAATCACCCTCTACTTCTAATGGGTAGAAGTTGTGGTGATCCGCTATACAAATTCCTTTCCACATTCCTTCTAACTCCGCCATATTGTTGGTATTTGTACCACTTGATCCATAATAGATGAATACAACTGCTCCCTCTGAATTTCTGATGACACCGCCAAATCCAGATGGTCCTGGATTCCCCTTGGCCGCCCCATCAAAGTTGAGTTTGTAAGCAGCTCTTGCAGGGGGGGACCAGTGGGAGGGGGAAATGCATTTGGAAGGGATTTGGTGAGAGTCCAATTTAGAGTAGGTGATGTTGAGATTCCAATTCTGCCAGATGAGAATCTCTTGTGGAGTTGTAGGCCAATCATTTTCTGACCAGGCTCTAAGAGCTAGCGTTTCTTGGAGATTGAACTTTAGGAGAAGCCAGAGGATGTCTGCAGATCTGCTCTTGTTGTTGAAGATTCTATTATTTCTTTCCTTCCATAATGCCCAGTATAAGAAGCCGGGAATGAGATTCCATAATGAATTAAGGATAGGGCTTTGAAATGGTTCCCGTGGCCAACTTCGCAGAATATTTGCGATGTCCCCTTGCCTTTCTTTCCTTCCATTATTGCAATGAGCTACTCTGTTCCATATCTGAGCTGCCAGAGGGCAAGTTTCCATGAGATGAGCAATTGTTTCTTCCTGAGCATTGCAGTTGGGGCAACGAGAAGGACCAATAAATCCTCTTCTTTGGAGATTATCCCAGGTAAGAATACGCTTTTTGCTTAGTAGCCAAAGGAAGATGGATATTTTGGGCCATAGTTTTGGCTGCCATACATGAGTCCATAATTGATCCTTGTCATGAGCATTTTGGTCATAGTGTAGGGTGAAGGCCTCCTTGGTGGTAAAGAGACCTCTTGTGGTATGTCCCCATCTCAATTTGTCCTGCAATGAGGAGGGAATAATTTTTCTTTGAAGAAGCTCCTTATCTATGTCATCATATGTTTCCTCTTGCCATTCTGTCTGCCAGGATCGAGCTGGTTTCCAAGTGCGAAAATCTTGATGATCTTGTTGCTGCCAAAATTGGGAGACTTTGGTGAAGTTTGTCTGCTGCATGTACTGCTGCCAATGAGGTTTGTGGAAGAGCGTTGCAAGTTTGGGCATTTGTTGCCAAGAGTCTTCCCAAAACCGGGCTGATGTCCCTGAGTGAATCTCCCAAAAACTATAAGCCTGAATGAAGGCGCTGTGTGTTTTTGCAGAGTTCCATATCATGGAGCCTGTTATGCTTGGACTGATTCTGATGAGCTCGTTCCATTGACTGCCTGGTGCATATTTGGCCTGCCATAGCTTAGCCCAGGGAATGTGCGGCTTTACTAGCCAGCTCCACCACACTTTTGCTCCCATTGTACTGTTGCTTTGGAGGGGATCCCTTAATCCTAATCCACCATTCGCTTTTGATTGGCAAACATCCACCCATTTAACAAGGGCCCATTTTCTGTTTAGGCCATGCGATCCCCAAAGAAAGCCCCTTTGAAGGTTACGGATGGCTTTGAGAACCCATTTGGGAGCTGCTAGAATAGAGAAAAGATACAGAGGCATTGCTTGGAGGACAGACTTTATTAAGATCAGTCTACTGGCTGTGTTCAGCGATCTGTAGGTCCAGGAAGAGAGTCTTGCTTCCAGTTTATCTAATAGAGTCCGCCATGATGCATGCTTGAGAGCCGAAGCCATGAGGGGAGCTCCCAGGTACTTGGATGGCAGCGCAGCAATCGTGAAGCCTAGAATCCTAGCAATGTTGTGTTGGGTTGAGACAGGGGTATTGAAGAAAAACAGTTGAGACTTGGAGGCGTTGATGGAGGTGCTGGAGGCTTCGGAAAACAAAGAGAGGAGGGATTTGAAGGCTTTGGCTTCCTGGGAAGAGGAGTGACCAAAAAGCATCGTATCATCTACAAATTGCTGATGCGACAGAGGGTTGAGACCATGAAGAGCTAATCCTTTTACTGACTTGGAAGAAATAGCATGGTGAAGGAGGCGGCTGAGCCCTTCTGCCATGAGAATGAAAATGAATGGAGAGAGAGGGTCTCCTTGTCGGATGCCTCGAGAAGAATGGAAGGGGAGGGAGGGGGAGCCATTGAGGAGAACAGAAAAGCACGGAGAGGTTATGAGGTTCATGATCCAGCGGGTCCAAGTGGCACTGAATCCGAAGGCTAACAGCATTTGACGGATGTACTCCCAACTGAGTTTATCAAAGGCTTTAGATAGATCAAGCTTCATTATCATGCCTGGTTTTTTGAGAATTTTTAGCGAATGAATGACTTCATTGGATAGAATTATGCCATCCATGATCTGTCGACCTTCAACATACCCTGTTTGTTCCGGGAGAATGAGGAGAGGAAGGAGGGGTTTGAGTCGATTAGCAACAACCTTGGAGATGAGCTTGTAGATGACGTTGCAAAGGGCAATGGGCCTGTATTTATCAGGCGTACTAGCTTCTTCGCTTTTAGGTACAAGAGCTATGAATGTGGAGTTCAGGGAGGGGAGGACCCAATGCATGGAGCGGGATTCTTCCACGAGGTCCCAGACTTCTCCTTTAATCAGTTCCAAAAACTCATGGAAGAAGTTAGCAGTGAACCCATCCGGTCCAGGTGCCTTGCCGTCTTTGAGTTGCGCCATAGCTTCTTCGACCTCCTGCATAGAAACTTGTTGCAATAAATTTTGATTTTGGTCTTCAGTTATCAGCTTTGGAATATGCTGAGTTATGGCTCTGATAGCCGCTTCCCGGCTGCCTGGTGGCTCTTTGAGTATATCCTGGAAGTGGTCTCTAAACTCCTTTTCCATGTCTTCATGCTTTTCTATTCGTTCCCCTTGATTGTTGTTGATGAATGAAATGTTATTTTGCATGCGGCGCTGAATGGTGGACCGATGAAAGAATTTGGTGTTCTTTTCGCCTTCTTTTAGCCATCTGATGCGCGATTTTTGCTTCCATAAGATTTCCTCCTGAAGCCTTCTGGTTTCTAATTCTGTCCAAAGGGAGTGCTCTTTGTTAGCTAATTCTTCAGTTCTGCCTTCGGTGATGATGGTTTGCTGTAGCTCACACATGCTCTGCTCTAATTTTTTTTTTCATCCAGAATGTTGCCGAATGTGGATTTGTTCCAAGCTTTGATAGCTTGCTTGAGGTGTTTAAGCTTTTGTTGAAATTGGTACATTTTTGCCCCAGAAGGGGGAGAGTAGGATTTCCAGACATTTTGCACCATTTCTTTAAAGTTTGGATTAGTAAACCAAAAGGATTCAAAACGAAAGGGGCGATTGGTTTTTTTACCTGGACTTGTCCATTGGAGCATTATGGGCCAATGATCTGAACCTCCCTGGGGAAGGATAGAGGCGTGGAGCGCTCCTCCTAAATGGATGGAGTTGTCTGAAACGAGGAAGTGATCTAATCTGGAAGCTATGTGGTGTTGTCCTCTTCTTTTGTTTGTCCAAGTAAATATTCCATTTGAAGTTTGCATATCTATAAGCTGGTTGTGTTGGATAAAATCTTTGAGGCTTGTGCTATCCTCTTCTAGTTTCATCCGACCTCCTTTTTTTTCCGCGAGACTGGTGATGATGTTGAAATCTCCCCCACTTATCCAGAGAGGATGGTACCTGTTGGCGTTGAGAGAAGTAAGTGTATCCAGAACTTTTAATTTGTGTTGCATGTCCTGCGGAAAGTACGTGTTCGTGAGTAGACCATGTATCTCTGTTCCCAGGATGTGAAAAGAAGCTTGAATAAAGTTGCGCGAAGCATGAAAGTCCTGAAGGCAGATTGACTGCGGATTCCATACTATAGCTAGTCCTCCTGAGGCTCCTAGTCCATCAACAGAGGTAGATTTACTTCCTGGCCAGGCTTTGCGCAGGATTTTTTCAAGAATGACATTGGTGCTCTTAGTTTCTTGGAGAAGAACAACAGAAGGTTTCTCTGATTGTATCATGATTTTTAGCATTTGGTGTTTGGAGGGGCTATTGAGCCCTCTCATATTCCAGGAGATGAGCTTCATGAGGAACTTTGAGGTTTGGGTTTGTAGAACTTTGTCAACTTTGGAAATCTGCCCGATTCCATCAAGATCTCTCCCAGGATGATAGTTCTCTGTAGTTCTGTCTTGCGTCCTCTTTTTTTTGTTTCTTTGAGGATTTTACTACTATCCCAGAGACTGCCTGGTTGAATACCCAAATATTTGCCTCGTTGTGCTTTTATGAGAACTCCTTCCAATCGATCTATTTCCCAGGGGGGAATGGCGTTGTATTCTTTTTGTTTGCATGCAGCTTCCAGAGTAAGGATATCTAGCCCATCTAGACTCACTGTCTCTGGATCTTCTTCCATGTTGCTAGGGGTGTCCTGAGGATCTTCTGGATGACCTTCTTGTAGACTTAAAGCAAGAGCTGCATCCAGATCCATATTGGTGGCCTGAGGATCAGCTGCCGCATCCTTGAGATGCTCCTCCGTGGAGGGAGGGGATTTAGAGGATGAAGGAGGGGAAGGATCCACCTCTGAGGAAGGTTTAACGGAGGAGATTGGCTGGCCAGGAGTAATCTCAGAGACTTTTGAGGGCTTTAGAGGGGTTTCATGAGGGGTAAGGATCTGGAACTGGTTCGAAGATTCAGGATTGTTAGTGCTGGTGGGGGTAGCTGGATTTTTTTTTGCATGCCTTTTGCGAGCAGTGACTTTGGTGAATCCATCTGAATCTTTAGGAATAGCGTTGGAGGTAGCTTGAGCCTGAGCATTCAAGGGGCATTCCCTAAAGAGATGACCATGCACGTGACATCTACGACAACGAAAAGGTATATGCTCGTAGTCCAAAGGTTGAAGCCATTCAAAATCATCATGGAAGAGACTTACCGTATCTGCGAGGGTTTTTTTGAGCTGCATCTGGACGCAGATCCGGGCATAAGAGGTAAATCTTCGGTACTTCGTGTCCTCAGCTACTTTGATGAATGTGCCGATGCTATTACCAATATCCTTTAACGTTTCTTCTTTCCAGTACTCTGTGGGCAGGCCATACAAGCGGATCCAGACTGGTGCATGACTGAGGTCCTCTGTATCCGGGTTGAATCTTGGCTTCCAATCCCGAAGGAAGAGTCCTGAGGAGTTGAAGAAATATGGACCCCCTTCAAATACTCTGGTTTTGTCTGGCCTTTGGGCTTCCATTTGGAATCTATCTAACCGTGTAGAGCCTTCTCTGTTGGCCAGAAACCCAGAAACTTTCCGATCAGTGCATGATCTTTCAGAAATTGTATCTCGCCATTGATGCGATGGATTGGGAGTTCGACTTTTATGCGTTCTGTCGCCTTTGGAATGCATGTGGATGACGTCGCCTTTGGTTGTGACGCGCTTTGATCCGAGTTCTTTAGATCATCATCGTTCGACAGGTCCTCTCTGTTCTGGATTGGGTCCTTGCCTTTGGTATGGTCAGAGTTGATAAGTCGCGCAGCTATCTTACCGAATAGCAAGGAAAAGGCGGCTGCGTCTTCATTCGATGATTTTGATGCAGATGGATGGGGAGGAACGGAGTCCGTCCCTCCCGCTGAGAACGCCATGGGAGTTTAACGACCAGCCAGGTAATGATTGCTATACCCACAGTGCCGTGCAGGGTAACGTATGCCAGAGTGCAGAGATGCAGGTCTGTACATCTGCAGCGGAGGCAGAGCAGCAGCAGCTAGGGTTTCACCCACAATACTACATATGTTGCATGTACACAACACCAATATTTCACATCCTAAGACCGCACTATCCTTACCAAATGACCTTGTTTCTAGTGTCTTACCCATGCTTGTCCCAACATGCCGCAAAGCACACTGCTTTCATTCTGCTAATGTATCCCTCAACATTACATGTCCATAACATAAACATAGGCATAACACAAGCATATAATATAAATTCATATCCACATGATACTGACCTCATAGATCTATCAGGGTTATTATTCCACTTGATTACTCATAAGACCAAGAACCTCTTCATGCCTTTCATTTTACTAAGTAATGATTCCTCCACAAGAATGATCCCTGACAACCTTGTAAGATAATGATAGACACACATACATGTATACATATAGAGACATCAACATATTCATAATCACAACACTATTACCATATATCATAAGGTCAAGATTAAGAGAACTCCCTTTATCTATGCACAACATGCAAAACATTAAAAACAATAGTTCCCAACTTAGCCAAGGCATCTGACGCCTCAAGTCTATTTTCTTTTCCTTTTTTGTCACCTTTCTCATGACTGTACTACCATTGTCCATTTACACCAATGGACCCAACTAATCCAATTGGTTGTCATATTCTTGCCTTTAGTTTCTGTTATATACCTAGGGGGGGTAATATGGGGTACCGAGGGAGGTACCCAAGGTAATAATGTAATAATGGGATGGGCCAT
>APFE031075702.1:67294-87808 GCA_000404065.3 Pinus taeda | reverse complement strand
ATATAGTCCTCATACATACAATACCATGCATCATTACCATGGTTTACTCATACCATCAACTAATACCATGGGCCCATTACATTATTATTAACTACTTGTGGTCCCTTACATGACATGGGTTAACCACCTTATTTATTACTATGGCCCATCCCATTATTACATTATTACCTTGGGTACCTCCCTCGGTACCCCATATTACCCCCCCTAGGTATATAACAGTTTCTCTTTACTCATGCACCGAGCTTCATTTGAGTCTTACATTACTTGTTGGGTTTCATTAATCTCTTCCTAAGCTCTATTAACTTTCCTCTTTCTCCAACCAATTTATAAGACCATCAACACATAAAAGACAAGAACAAGAAACTAAAAAGAAGAAAACCATGAAAATCCAATAGAAATACGACACCACAAACAAGTGGCAAAGCCTTGCACCAAACGCAATCAAAACCCATAAATCAAACTAAAAAAAATCACAAAATACTGAAGGCACAAAACTCCTGACAAACACCATGACTCAACCCCATGGGTTCCCAATGCCTCCAAGGGAAATTAAACCTGAACCTTCTTCAAGATTTCATGGTAGTCTCTTTTTCCATGCAATCCTTGCATCATACTTCCATAAACACATAATTGCCAGGGTATAAATAAATATAAAAATACATCGATTACATTACCTTGCCATGCCAAGCATGTTGCCTTGTAACTGAACATGCACATATATCATCTCTCAAGGGACTCCATTCCCTTGGCGAATCCAGCCATAACTGAGAACCAACTTAATATATTTGTCAAATACATGTTTAGGAATATAACATATATCCACATAATATTATACAAAATCTAGTTTAAGAAGACTTCATGTATTCCAACCATTCATTCATTTGGAATTGTGGTGTCCAAACATAGGCAAAGGAATTCTCACCCAGTTCCTTTCTTTTACCTGTACCTTGATACAGCTGAGTCTTATTATGTACTATCACATCACCCAATGGAACAAATAAACTATTACTTTGTCATGGTAATACCAAGAATGTTGTCCTGCAACTGTTTACACATGTCAGCCACATGTTCCAAGGATCAAAACATCATGTATATTAATTATATTTTACCAAAACAACCATGCCAAAATCAATAGTCAACTCACAACCATTAATCATAATACTAGAACTAGCACTCACTTATACTCAAGTACATATCAGCTGTCTGGACACATAATGTGTTAGTACAACCATCTTAAAACAATATCGTTCCTTCATGCAATGTTATAGACACATACTCATATCATGTAAGTAATCAAACATTCAGACTATAGATAGACGACATAATAGACACCAAACACTCAAACACCAAATAAACAACATAATCAAACATTCAAACACCAAATAAACAACATAAGCAAACTCCTACCTTAGTGTATCTCAGGGGAGGCTATCTTATCTGCACAATCAATCTAGATTAGCATGATATAATTTCACATCATAAACTCATAAATAATTTCCATTCATACATACCAATCACATATGCACAGTCAGTCTAGATTAGTACAACACAATAGCACAAGTATGTCAGCTCATACCTGAATATCATAACCATAACCATCTGCATAGGCCAATATAGGTTAACATGATACATATAATATCAACATCTTAACTGAAATGAACATAATTACCATGCATACGACCACAATGCATATAAGAACAAGTTACTACCATTCATGACTATCAGACACATGTGCATATAACCACTCTAATTAACTAACATCTATCATATATGTAACCACAACAACCATAGACTAACAAACATGTACATGACCCTAATTATTATAACAACTATTAACCAACATACTTGCATACCCACCATACAAAGCTATATGATGATCTGCTCTTACCACGAGGTCTAGTGCTTCAACCTCGCTTTGATGATCTACATCTCCTGCTCTATCTCAGCCAACACATTAGCATCATAACAACCATCAACATCATGATGACACAAACTACATACAATGACCTCACAATTCATGTTTTACCTACTATACTTGCATAACTATAACCATGACAATGCATGCATAACAACATATAAATGCATATACAACCAATATGCATTCATGAAAAACACATCCTAACAACAACATCATCAACTACTACATGTAAACACAACTATAACAATGACCACTACCATGCATACATAACAAGCACATATACAACCTACATGCATGCATGACATCCACATTTTGCCCATCCATTTCAAGAGTTGAACCATCCTTTGATACCACTCTATAAGACCCTCCTCCCATGTTTACCCAAGTTATTGACCTATTGGGGTAAACATGTGATGAAGAGGTACTATGATATTATTCAACCTCCTATATCACCTTAAGGAGGTGGAATCGACAAACCAAAACTCTTAATGACCACCCTATTAGGTGTTATAAGACCCCCAAGGGATAAACCACCCTTATATGTGCCAAAAACCTGAATTAAACCCATTTTTTCGGTGCCCTGATCTCCTAGACACTGGCACAACACTACTTGATTTCAATTGAAACTCTCCAGTCGCACGCATGGTTCCTAGAAGGGAGCGACTGGAGTCTTTTTCACCCAGTTCTGTGCCTGCGACTGCAAGATTTCAACCACTTTTTCAGGTTAGGATCCAAACCTCTACCTAGAACTTAATGAAACTTTCTAGAACCATGAATGACACAAGGACAAATCCTTCCATACAAATATTAGACAAGAACTTGACCTAACAAGGCCTAGCCATGATAGACATTTCGTCAAACATATCATGAACATGAAATGTACAGGTCATAAATACACATATGAACATAGGGGTCTCATACTTATATGAGATTCATAAGGAAACATTGATGCCTCATCAGAACAACTACATTATCATCTATTTGGTCATGTATTCATTGTTCATTCATTTGGTGATCAAAACATGATAAGAGACATACATCAAGTCTATCATAAAACATACTCATAACCATCATATAATCAACAGAAATAGCAAGTATATAACAACCACAAAAATCACATATGAACCAATACATTTACACATGAAATACCAAGGAGAAGGAGCTCTTATTAATGAATGCATAAGTGAACAAAGTCTAGGACTTTTGCGAGCCACCTGGCCATAGATTGGGCTGAACCAAATCTTTCTTTTAGCTAATCGACCCTGTGCCATATTCCAAGCATGAATGTGGGGCTCCCAACAAAACCAACTAGGGCTTCCTCAGGCTTTACCATATATTCCACCAAGGGATTCCTAGGTCCGAAACCTCATCAATACAACTGGGATTTACCATAATCCCCACCAGATCACTAGGCCCTAAATAAGAATGGATTCCTCCAGATCTCTCTACCTAAATCGTGAGGAATTTGTCTGTCTCAACCTCTCGGATTTATCGTGTATCTTGCCATTACCGGTCAAGGGATTCCTAGGCCTTGTGGCGTTTTTCAGAGACCACCTCACTCAACTTCGATACCATTTGGAAAATTTAGCTATCTAAATAAGAGAAACTACCATCACACCATGGCTATCCATAAATGGCAAGGCAAGGCTGAAGATCACTGTCACACCTGGAAAAACCCATGCCAATGACAACAAGAGAACCAAATACACACATGCATGTACCATGCATGCCAAATCTAGCTAGTAAATCACACATGCAAATTGATACCTGCAAGTAATCTCGCTGTACTTGCTTGATCCTTCTCTTCCTTGCTTGATATTTGATTCCCTTTGCCTTCTTTTTCCTTCCTTTTCTTTTCTTTATCCATGCTAGAGTGCTCCAAGAAAACTTCAAGTGTCCAAGAGTGAGAGAGAGAGTGAATAAAGAGAGAGCTCCACCATAGAACTGTTAAAAAATACCAACTAATCCTCATAATCCTTTTTATTAACGAGGCCTCTATTTTCTTCAATTTTCCATTATTTTCCTCCTCACATGCAACTTGTGACCTTTCATCTTCCTTTTCTCCTAATTTCCTTTATTTTCATAAATAAAATGCCAATTAATGCCTCATGCCTTTCCAAAGCCTTTGCCAATTTCCTCTTAACCATAATAAACCAAAATGAACACCAACTAGGATGTTTTACCCAACATTCAACTTGGAATACCTCTCCCATGACCTTGGTCTTATATATTTTTTTTACATGAATTTTTAACTGGGGTTGTTACAGAGATCATGGATTTCATAAAGAATAGAGTCCCAGTTTTTAATGGACAAAAATATGCGCTTTGGAGTGGAAGGATGAAAGCTTGTGTGCAAGCACATGAATATGATGTTTGGTCCTCTATAATGACTATATATGCATAACCATTAACTCCTTGAATAGATGATGTAGGTAAGAATCTTTATGATAGTAATGCTAAAGCCAAAAATGTTGTTTTGAATCGTTTAATAGAGTTAGTGTATATTAAAGTAATTCACTACACATCTACCAAACAAGTTTGGGATAAGATCTAAAACATATACGAAGGGGACAAAAGGTCAAGAAGGCAAAGCTTCAGATCTTCAAAGGAGAATTTGAATAACTAAGAACGAACGAAGATGAAAATATTGCAGCTTGTTTCGTCCAACTTGATGAAGTAGTGAAGACCATACAAGGATTGGGAGAACTAATGGAAAAGAAGGTAATTGTCCAAAAGATATTGAGATCTCTCCCAATGAGATTTTGTACCAAAGTCTTGGTGCTAGAAGAAAGATCAGACTTAGATAACATCAACATGGATGAGCTACATGGAATACTTGCTTGTGGAATGAAAACATAACAAGAGAACCCATTCGAAAGAGAAGCAATATTTATAACATCTATGAATACATGGAAAATAAGCAACGATTGAATCCAAGCACCAGTTGCAACTACGATGAGATTTCAGATGAAGAAATACCAATTGTGTGAGGAAGTTGAAGAGAGGAACCAACAAGTACAAAGGTGTTACACATCCATTTTTTCGCACCTATGCAAATGATGCCAAATCTAGGTCTTTTGCGATCTGATGAACTATGGTCATAAATCCATTTGAAAGATGTAAGAAGTACCTATCATCAAGTATAATAATCCTGGGTTAAATACTTAAAAACCCTAATTTTGGAGATTATCGTGGGTCCTTAGTTCACAACTTGCGCTGCTCACACCTTCAATAACTAATGACCTGCGATGTTATCATGATTTTCCTTTGCTACAGTCACGATGATCTTCTTACGTGAGTAAAAATAAAAAGTAAACAAAGCTTCCTTTTCTAGAAGCCTCATGGCTGGTATCTAATCCAAATTGGTTGAGATTGAGCTTGAGCTCCCCATATCATGGGTCGCCGTCCTCCTATAGTGGATCCATCCCACTCATTGTGGATCTCTCTCCTCCCTTCATGTATCTCTCAACTTCCAATCCTTCCTCTAAGTATAATGCCTTCAAAGAGGGTTGGGTTTCCATTTCAGACCTCTGAACTTACGTACATGCCATTTTAGACTACAATTTTGGAATATACCTTGAGGAAGTGAGGGGTTGTGAATAGCCTTGAAATTAGTTTCAAATGAGTGACCTTGAAAATTTTGTTGTAACCTTGTTTTAGAGAAGTTCCAAATTATGAAATTTTCATGGATTTGAGGAGACAAATTGAGGTACTAAAGGTAAAAATTTAGAATCATGTTCGAAAAAATTGGACACGTGGCACACTCCACAATTTTTCTTTTGGGAAGAGGCCAAAAATTAGCACGCTTTGGGAAGTTAATGTAACTTTCACTTGGAACATCAAATTTTGGTGAGACTCGTGGCGTTGTAGAGAATACATGCCATAATATGAAAAATTCAAATTTTAGATTAAAAAGGGTCAAATTTCAGAGATATATAATGACAAAGGTCAACCATCTAGATAATCTATAAATTAGGGTTTTGAAAGATATGTGACTTACAATTGGCATAACTTTTGATCAGAAGATCTATTTTTGGTGATTCAAAAATTATGATAAAGAAGAAAAAGAGGATAATTATTGTTTATCACATTGTCCCTGAGAGTGCCTCAAAAGTTACTTCACTACTTAACCTCTAGAAAGCTCATCAATGACTCATGAAGAAATAAAAGATGTCCAATATAGAGTATACTAGTTGGAAAGTCAGTTGTCACAAGTTCAAGGATCAATAAAAAATATGGAACAAAAGATGGAGGAAAACAAGGAATAAATACAAAAATTTGTTAAGGAAGAAATACAAAATTCCATAAAATCCATGAAAAATATTCTCTTGGAGAGGATTACAAAAAGGCATATGGCGATCGAATGATATCATGAAATTAAGGACAACAATTGTTTTGGAACTCAACAACATATGGGGAGAACTTCATCATAATTAGAGAGCATAAATATTAAATCATGGAACCATAATCACGATTTTTCACTCCAAGATCCACATCATCAGGGATTCAAGTTAGCACTAAGGAACTACTTCATTACAAAGATCAATATAATGAAGTTTCATAGTAACAATCATATAACATGGATATTATAGATGGAGCAACACTTTGATATACACCAAGTGACATCCTTTAAAAAGATAAATACCACATCTATGATTTTAGGACAAGATCAATTTATATGGTATCAATGGCTTTGTGAAAGGAAAAAGGATTATATTGTATCTTGGTCCATTTTTACATAACCATTGATGGCACATTATGGGGATATTATGAGAAATATATTATTTAGTCAATTGGTAAATATTCAGCAAAAGCATCTAGTTATGTAGCACATTGAAAACAAAAGCTGAGTCTCAAGGTAAAGACATTTTAGAGGACAATTTGTTAGAACTATATATAGGGACTTTAAAGAAAGTCATCCAACATAAGGTATGTCTCTTTGATCCTAAATCCCTAGATCATGCTTTTAGTCTAGAAAGGAAAGTTGAAAGTAAAAATATGGCTACTAGATCAAAGAGTGGTCACTAACAACTATCAATAACATCACACTCCCTTTCCTAACCTCACTTAATCGACAAGGTTGACGCCTCAGTAGATGGATGAAAGAATAGAAAAGGGACTATGTATTAAGTGTGATAATAGGTACAATAAGTGGAATGAATTCCACGAGAAGAAATTAATATTCATAGACTATGAAGAGGAAAAATATCAAGAATTAGAACCATCACAAGATCTATACCTAGAAGATACTACTCCAACAATATCCTATCATGCATTGGTTGGCATGAATGCTCCACAAACCTGTTAAGAAATTTACGACAGAGAGATAAATTATTACTCAGATTTACCGATATTTACAGAGGGGAATAAGAAACCCTCAAGGTAGAAGTAGATATCAAAAAGAAAAAAGTAACAATGTTGATTGATTTAGGTAGTACTCATAACTTCATTAATTACAATTTAGAAAAACTTCTCAACTAATTTATATACCCAACACCAGAATTTCAAGCAATGATTGCGGATGGAGGTACTATAAATTTCTCAGGGTAGTGAAATAGTATTAAGTTGAATGTGGGGGACTATTTATTGGATGACTGCAATCCAAATGAGTGGTGTTAATGTTGTATAGGGATCCATTGGCTATAGTCATTAGGAATATGAAACTTATTTCTCAATATATTTTAAGGACATTTTCCTCAAAAGGCATGGAAATTGAGCTTAGAGGTATTTAGGGGAAACTATCTAAAGTCATAAGCTCTACTAGCATGACAAAATTAATTTAAAACATACACCATGGTGTAATTACCTAATTGTGCTTATTAGATGTTCAAACATCTATATCATCTGCTCAAATGGATCTCCAAAAAGTTATCAACAATCATTCTAAAATACATGGAGAGATGCTTAAGTGTCTTCCACTTGCTTGACAACAAGACCATGCTATGCGGTTTTTACTTGAATGTGTACCACCCAATATTAGGCCTTACAATTATCGATATGCACAAAAAAGTGATATTGAGTACATGATTCAAGAAATGTTAGAGGTTTCCATCATTTAGCCTAGCTAGATTACATTATTGTCACCAAAGTTGATGGTTATAAAAAAGGAAGGTTCATGGATTATGTGTCAAGACCACATACAAGTTACAACTAAAAAAATGACAATTAAAGATAAGTTTTATATTCCTATTGTTATTGAATTAATAGATTAATTGCATTGGAAATTTTTTCTCCATTATGGATGTCATCAAATCAAAATGAGTTAAGAAGGCATTCCCAAAACATCCTTTAGAACACATGAAGGTCATTATGAGTTTTTGACTATGCCATTTGTACTTATTAATTCACCTTCAACATTTCAAATTTTGATTAATTCTATTTACAAACATTTCCATAGAAAACTTGCGTTATTATTCCATACCGATCTACAACAAATCTTGTGAAGATCATGTACAAAATCTTGGAAAGGTCTCAACATTATTAGAAGAGTGACAATTATAAGCAAATCCTTCCAAGTGTGCCTTGGGTTCAAGAAGTGATATTTGGGTCGTATTGTATCTCATGAGGGTTTCAAAGTGGATCTTAACAAAATTAAAGCTATTATGGAATGGCCAAACCCCAAAACCTTGAAAAAACTTCGAGGATTTTTAGGATTGATGAAATATTACCACATATTTGTCAATAATTATGGTGAAATAACAACACCTCTAACAATATTATTAAATAAGGAAGGATTTTCTTAGACTCAGAAAGCAACCAAGCTTTTGAAAAACTTAAAGAGGTGATGTTTACAACTCCCATCTTGGCCACACTATACTTCACGAAAAACCTTCATTGTGGGGTGTGATTTCTCATGCCATGGAATTTGTGTAGTGTTGATGCAAGAAGGAATGCCCCTTTCCTTTGAAATTAGCCACGTTAAAGGAAATAACTTACTTTGAGCCATCTATGAAAATGAAATGTTGGCCATACTACACACACTTAAGAAATGACATCTATAAAAAATAGGAAGAAGACAATTCAAAGTAAAAGCAAATCATGATATTTTAAATTATTTTTTGGAACAAAGACCATCTTTAAAAGAGAAACAAAAATGGGTTAAAAAGATGAGCCACACTTGATGGCTCGAAATGTCGACAAAAAAAGCTTCAATGTGAGTAATCTATAAATGCTAAAATAGGGTTGCAAAGATGTTAGGTTATTACGTTGAAATTATATACAACACAAGAAAGTAAAATATTGTGGCAGATGCCTCTCGAAGAAAGGAAGGCATCAAGGGTTTACTATGTGCCACTTCCATTCCAAAATATGGCTAGGTGGAAGAAGCAATGATATAATGGAAGTAAGATGAGAATGTATGCAAGATAATTCGAAAACTATAGGAGGACCCTAATGTGGTAGAACAATTATGTGGAAAAAGGATTTGTTGTGGTATCAATATTGCTTATAGTTATTTAAAGGCTACTAACTCAAAAAAAAAGTCCTTTTGGAATTACACACTTCTCTTATAGGAAGAGGTTAAATGTTCTTGAAAACATCCAATATGACCAATAAATTTTTATTTTAGGAAGGTATTAAATAAGATTTGTAGGAATTTGATAGAATTGTAACTGCTCAAGAAATTTAATCTAAAATAATGAGACACATTCTACTCTACTGATCTCCAGAATGAAACTCACAATTTAGAAAAACATGCATATACATGCAATAATCTAAACCACAATTACACTGTGATTTCTAGGGGAACCCAACTGGGAAGAAACCTGATCCAAAATGGATTTTGGATAGACTCCTAAGTCTAAGTGGTCTTCACTGAGGAAAAATAAAAGTCCAAGGAAGTTTCTGGAACTAGCCCCATTGCAGAGATAGCCTCATTTTGAACCTACTGCAACTTGAATGGGCAAAAATTGACTTAGGATGCAGAAGTTATCATAAAAATGAAGCTGCCTCCATCCTTTGGAAAAATGAGCAAAATCCCTTTCAAATGGGTCCTAAAAACCCTCTAAATCTTCAAGTCTTCTAAAAGTCCAAAAATCCATCGCAAAAGGAGAAGTTTTGGAACATGTGGATAACACTATCGGGCCTTAAAAACATGAAGAAAATCATGAAATGAGGCATATCAGAGGCTTGAATAGTGGTTGAACAGGAGCCGTTGGATCTGGCCGATCAATGGTCCATATCCAATCGACAATCGAAATTGGTGAAGGTAGTTGGAGGTAATCAGAGGCATGCATGCGATGGGACCGGCCGATGTGATACTGCGATCGCCAATATCGGGGGATTGTAATTGGCGATCATAGTGGAGTGCACACTAAACAACCCAGGGGTATGTGCGATTTGCGATTGTGACAAGTTGCATCACAATATCGCAATCGGTGAATGCAAAGGAGTGAGGGCGTTATATATATGTATTGCAATGGGATAGCTGGACCCGACAAGGATTATAAACACGATTTAAAAAGATTTGAGTTCCGTCAAACGACATATTTCTGTGTATTTTCGCATATTTCGTTTTTAAACGAAATACAAAGGGGAAGCGAGATGCGATGAAAACCAGACCCGAAAGGGTTCCGAAATGAAATTTCTAATATTTCAAGTCCGCATGAAGGCCATTTTAATGTATTTTCAACATTTTAACGTGGTTTCCAAATACAAAGGGAAACCATGGAATGGGTCAATTGCGATTGCGATATGTGATGGAAGGCGGACCCGATGGGGATTTTAGGGGCGATTCCATGGACTTTCACGTCTGGATTTCGTGCTTGATAATTATTTTCCTGTGTTTGAACGCATTTCTCTGTGTAAACAAAGAATGCCAAAATTTGGGGATTTCAAGCGCCGATGCACTCTTATGTTGTGGAATAGGTGGCATTCATCACGGGAAGCATTTAGCAATGATTGCTAACTCTCAGAGAGGGATTCGAGCAGGCCAAGACAGGAAGATGAAGGGGCAGCAGCTGGAAGCAAAGATCCGGAGAGGGAAAATGAAAAGACAACGCTAATTTGGCTTAAAAAGCCATGAACAGGAGGTTGTTGCAGTTGTTGATAGTGGCTGAGTTGTTGTTGGTTGCTGTTGTTGATTGTTGTTGGGTTTGTTGCTGAAAGGAAGCCAAAGCAGGAAGCTAAGGCGAAGAGCCAGAGCTTCAAGAGCCAGGGGATGAGATGGTGTTATAAGCCCATTGTGTCCTATGTAAACCAATGGAGTTGAGCAAGAGCTTCTAAAAAGGACTAATACCATGATCCCGGAGAGCCTAGTCGAGTTGACTAGAGCTCAAGGAGACGTAGCCCAAGAGTTGTGGGTGAACTCCAAATTAATATTGCTATCTTATGTGTGTGTGTTATTGGCTGCGTTGTTTACTGTTATATGCATTTTTATATCAGTTCAAGCAAAGTCATCTTACCACACATAAACAATTTTAATAATAAACACCGGCATACACCTTATTTTCAAGCACATATTTAATTCTGCATTGGTTAATCATGGAAGACTTGGGAATATTGAAAGCTTTGGAAGTGGGAGAGGTTCGTGTAAGTTAGACGAGAAGCCTAAGTGCCATTTTCATATCAGGTGGTATCAGAGCATAAGATTGATTAACCCCACCTTTAAGGAAGGTTATATGAGAATGCTTGATTGATAGAACAAAGATTGCTTGTCGGAAAGGTGTTTGGGGTAGTCAAGGATTAAATGTCTGATTGATTGTATGCTTGTTGCAGACTAATTATTTTTTGAGTTTTGTAGAGGTGAAGGGAAAGCTATTGATAGCTCAGTCCAAGAAGGACAAGAAGGAGAAGGGCTGAAGGAATTCTTCTATCCCAAAGGACCTCAAGGAAATCCTTGGAGGACAAGAGGTTTGTTGCAAAAGGTTGTTGAATAAGCTCTTTGTTATTCTTGGTGGAAGTTCTTTGGTTCATTGGAATAATGACAACTTCTACAAGTGAGTCCTCAAATTCTCCTGTCTTCACAAGACTCTTTGATGGAGACATGAAGCAAGATTTGTTCATCATGATGGATATGGTGAGAGAAATGTATGAGGAGGGAAGGAAGAGCAGCACTCTTAGAGAGTAGTTGAATTCCATGAAGGAAGAGAAGTAGTTGCTTTCTGACAAATTGAAGAAAATGGAGAGGCAACTTCATATTGCAAATACAAACCTGAAAAGGATGCATGAGTTGGAAAAATAACCCTTTATTGCCAAAGAAGCCTTGGTCAAGTATAAGCTTGAAGAAGAGGCAAATAATTCCAGTTTCTCTTCAAATTCCTCTAAGGATGTTTGTATTGGTTCATTTGAAAAACATACTAAAGGCATAGGTTCCAAGCTATTGTCCAAGATGGGCTATGAAGGAAAAGGCTTGGGCAAGCAAGCATAAGGTATTGTTGAGCCAATAATAATCGAGGAAATGCCTAAGTATTTGGGTCTTGGCTATGGACAAGCTTATGGAGAAAGTTCCAAAGCTGCCATGAAGACCATTAAAACAACTCCTAGAAGGAGTTGCATTGCAGGTCTTCAAGAGTGTATTTAGGAGGAATGCAATAGCTTGAAGCATCAATTGTAGGATGCAGGCGTTCAGAAGTGCACACTTGAACCAGAGAGTTGTGAAAAATCTAACAACCTTGAAGAGATTGATGGTGTTCCACAGGAAGCCACTTCTTCATTTGCTTCACCTCCTCATGAAGGCAATATAGGTGAAAGAGGCAGGTATAAATCTGGTTCTAAACATTTTCCTTTTGATTGTGCCAAGCATGATAAAGTTCCACATAGAGATGGAAAAAGAATTGATTGTTCCTTTTGCGGTTTGGATAAACATGATGTTTCTAGATGTTGGAAGAGAATGGCTGCATACAGGAAATTTTTGAAGGAAAAGAAGAAAAAAGCCAAAGGTCCATAGGACAAGGCAAATTATGCTGTCAAGAGGATGCACATGTGTTGCACTTATTGCCACAAGCAAGGGCATCTTGCCGAAAAATGTTGGACTTTGTATCCAGCAATGCTTCCACAAAAGCTGAAGAAAGTGGAAAGAGAAGATGGCAGAAATGGAAAGGAAGATTCCATGAATGATGTGTCTCAGGATGATTCACATGTTGATGCTGATGTGCAGACAAAGGAAGGACCTTTGAAATGGATTGGTAGGAAATGGTTAGAGTTCTTATCCAATTAATATTGCATGTCTATTGATGCATCTATCTGCATTTCTTTGTTGATGGAATGCAAGTTGCAGGTTTTTACCAAGATGGTGAATGGAGACTCACTTTGTTGCTGCAACATTATGTTCGTTTCAGCTTCAAAAGTACAATGTACTTAAGCGAAAGTTGAAGGATGAAATGCATGAGCGCAGGGATACTGATGATTTCCTTGTTTTTGAACATGCACAAATGAGAATTTTGTGGAGCAGATGACTTCACATTGGTTTGAGCCACCTTGGATCAATGATCAAGGCAGAGAAGTTCAAACCACCTTCTATGACCATTTCAGCAGAAGTTTTGCACGAAGGCAAGGAGGAAGACAACTCTTCCCAGGAAGACCAACCCATTTAGGAAGGGAAGTGGTCAGAAACTTTGGTTTAGAGGCACTTTGCAAAGGCAAGTGTAGGGAGGCTGAAAGAATAGGGTGAGTCACTCTCATTTACTGTTCAGATAGGTATATCAGTCTTTTGGAGACCAAAAGTTCTTTTAGAGGGAAGGCGTGATCCAAAATGGATTTTGGATAGATTCCTAAGTCTAAGTGGTCTTCACTGAGGAAAAATTAAAGTCCAAGGAAGTTTCTAGGACTAGCCCCATTGCAGAGATCGCCTCATTCTGAATCTACTGCAACTTGAATGGGCAAAAACTGACTTAGGATGCAGAAGTTATCATAAAAATGAAGCTGCCTCTATCCTTTGGAAAAAGGAGCAAAATCCCTTTCAAATGGGTCCTAAAAACCCTCTAAATCTTCAAGTCTTCTAAAAATCCAAAAATCCATCGCAAAAGGAGAAGTTTGGAACATGCAGATAACACTATTGGGCCTTAAAACCATGAAGAAAATCATGAAATGAGGCCTATCAGAGGCTTGAATAGTGATTGAACAAGAGCCGTCAGATCTGGAAAATCAATGGTCTAGATCTGATCAGCAATCGCAATCGGTGAAGGCATTCGGAGGCAATCAGAGGCATGCATGCGATGGGACTGGTCGATGTGATATCACGATTGCGGATATCGGCAGATCGCAATCGACGATTGCAGTGGAGCGCACACTAAACGGCTCGGGGGTATGTGCGATTTGTGATTGCGACAAGTTGGATCGCAATATTGCAATCGAAAAATGCAAAGGAGCGGGGTCGTTATATATATGTATTGCGATGCGATAGATGGACCCGACAAGGATTATAAATGCAATTTAAAAAGATTTGAGATCTTTCAAACGATGGATTTCTGTGTATTTTCGCATATTTTGTTTTTAAACGAAATAAAAAGGGGAAGCCCGATGCGATGAAAACCAGACCCAAAAGGGTTCTGAAATGAAATTTCATAATATTTCAAGTCCGCATGAAGGCCATTTTAACGTATTTTCAACGTTTTAACGTGGTTTCCAAATACAAAGGGAAACCATGGAATGGGCCAATTGTGATTGCGATATGCGATGGAAGGCGGACCCGATGGGGATTTTAGGGGCGATTCCATGGACTTTCATGGCCGGATTTTGCGCCCGATAATGTTTTTCCTGTGTTTGAACACATTTCTCTATGTAAACAGAGAATGCCAAAATTTGGGGATTTCAAGCGCAAATGCACCCTTCCATTGTGGAATAGGTGGCATTCATCCCGGGAAGCGTTTAGCAATGATTGCTAATGCTCATAGAGGGATTTGAGCGGGCCAAGATAGGAAGATGAAGGGGCAGCGGCCGGAAGCAAAGATCCCGAGAGGGAAAATGAAAAGACAACGTCGATTTGGCTTAAAGAGCCATGAACATAAGGTTGTTGCGATTGTTGATGGCAGTCGAGTTGTTGTTGGTTGCTGCTGTTGATTGTTGTTGGGTTTGGTTCTGAAAGGAAGCCAAAGTAGGAAGCTAAGGTGAAGAGCCAGAGCTTCAAGAGCTAGGGGACGAGATGGTGTTCTAAGCCCATTGTGTCCTGTGTAAACCAATGGAGTTGAGCAAGAGCTTGTAAAGAGGACTAATACCATAATCCCAGAGAGCCTAGTCGAGTTGACTAGAGCTCAAGGAGACGTAGCCCAAGAGTTGTGGGTGAACTCCAAATTAATATTATTGTCTTATGTGTGTGTTATTAGTTGCATTGTTTACTATTATATGCATTTTTAAGCATAAACCTTATTTTCAAGCACATACTTAATTCTGCATTGGTTAATCATGGAAGACTTGGGAATATTGGAAGCTTTGGAAGTGGGAGAGGTTCATGTCAGTTAGACGAGAAGCCTAAGTGCCATTTTTAGATCAAAACCCCTCAAGCCTCTTTGCATTAATCAGATGAATAGAATCTATTACTGTTGCTAGCTCCAGCTCTGAGCTCAACCTGCAAAATAATATTTGTTATCTCTGCTCAAATGAACAACTTTGGCCAACACTTAGCCAATTTTTGCCTCATCCAACCTCCTATTTCCTTGTGCAAATATGAGCTAATTCAAGATCCTAAACAATAGGGCAAATCCCTATTTTCTAGTGCAATTCCCAATGATTGATCACCTTCTTGCATGCAAAATTCTGTACACTGCACTAGTATACATATAATTTCACATTAGAATTAATTTTTCCACTCTAGCTGGGGAATTCGAATTTCACGCATGCATGAGATATTTTGGGTTGATTGATTAGTTAACTGACAAATCTCTGAGTTAGACTATTGTCTCACCACACAACTGACCTTCAACTTACTCTATTAATGGTTAGTGGCTAGTTAACTGAATACAACTGAAAATAACTGAACTAGGTTGCTAAAATTTAGTAATCAACCATACAACTGAACTCGAAGCCCTCTAACTCAAATTTAATGATCTAACTTAGTGACATGATCCATGTCACATTACTTAACTACCTCCAAGTTATTCTTATGATGTGGAAATTCAATTTACTCAATTTGACTAAATCTAAAGTAAAATTGAGCATTTCTTGCTACATTTGTTCAACACTCCCTCTTAGCAAGAAAGGGATTTTTCACCACCCCTATCTTGCACCCGTGGAATTCAAATTTACCTCTTGACAATGCCTTTGTCAAGATGTTAACATCTTGCTCCTAAGTTGGAATCTAATACAACAACATAATTCTCCTCTGCACATAGTCCCCTAAATGATGATGCCATATATCAATGTGCTTGGACCTGTCATGAAATACTAGATTCTCAGAGATCTTAATGCAACTATTATTCTCACAATATATCACTGTCGGATCCATCTCTTGACTGAAAATACTCATAAGTATTTTCTGCATCCATATGGCATGCTGCTTGACTTACAACCATGTATTCAACCTCTGCTGAGCGGAGTGCCACATACCTTGGTTTCTTGCTATACCAGGAAGTAGTTGCTGACCCAACAATGAAGATAACACTTAAAAAGTAATTTTCATGTCTAATAGACTCCTTGCCCAATTTGCTTCGGTGAAGCCTTGGAGCTTCACTCCCTTTGTCCTCTTGTACTATAATCCATACTTAGTAGTGCCTTTGTGGTACCATAACACATGCTTTGCTACCTTCCAATACAACTTGGCAGGCCTCACAATATCTTGACTCAGCTGGTTTACTGCATAGCACATATCGGGCCTTGTGTTCACAAGAAACATTAAGGACCCCACAAGCTGTCTGTAAATGGTCACATCAACCTCTTCACCTGAAGTGGAATTCTTCTTACTCTAGTTTTTAGCTAAAGGTGTGTCCATGGGATTACAACTCTCCATGTGAAATCTCTGAAGTATTTCAGAGGTATACTTCCCCTGAGACAAAAAGAATTCACCATCACCTTGCCATACTTCCATCCCGAGGAAGTAATGCATGAGGCACATGTATTTCATCTCAAATTCCCTTGCAATATCCTCTTTGCAAGAGCGAATTAGATTCTCATCACCTATCAATATTAAATCATCAACATACAAAACAAGAATAAGCAACTTACCATTTACCACAATGTGATAGAGGTTCGCATCTGCTCACTTTTGTTGAAGCCCAAACCACTGAGATAAATGTCGATCCGAGTGTACCATGCTCATGGAACCCAATTGAGACCATATAATGCTCTCTTGAGTTTGCACACATGTGACTCTCGATCATATGTCTCAAAACCTTTTAGCTAATCTATGTAACTTTCCTCCTCAACAATGATTGTTGAGAAAGGTAGACTTCATAGCCATTTGGTGGATTTTCCACCCCATCTGTGCAACTAATTCTAGAATGGATTTGATTGAGGAATATCTTGCAATTTGTGCAAAAGTTTCCTCATACTCCACTCCCTCTGTTTGAGAAAACCCCTTGGACACAAATTTGGCCTTGTACTTCTCGATGCTCCCATCAGCTGCATGCTTCATTTTGTAGATCCATCTGGAACCAACCACTGATTTCCCATATAGTCTCAACACCACTTATCATACATTATTCTTCATGATGGATTCATATTATTACACCGTGGCATCAACCCAAATAGATTTAGCAACTACTACCTCAAATGAGGAAAGTTCTAACTCAATGAGCTTGGTCATGAGATCCATGTACCCAATGTACCTATCAGGTGACCTCCTCTGCCTGCGCTGTGATGTGAGGACTCCCACATTTTCTCGTTCATCCTGCAACGATCTATCAACTTCTCTATTTCTCTTTCTCCCCTCTCTCAAAGATTCTGGTTGAGTGGGTGCATCCACTCTTCCTCCTACCTGCTCCATTGCATGTGGATGCTCCAAAAAATCCTAAAGCTCATCTTAAGGCTCTTCCTTTGGAGATAGAAGCTTCTACTCCAGTGGGATACTCAAATCTCATTCTAGAGAGCATCTCATAGCCTTGTTCTCATCGAACTTGACATCTCTCCTTACAACTTTTGTTCTCAGTGAAGGTAAATACACCCTGTAATTGCATGGATTTTCGGTGTATCCTAAAAAAACTCCTAACTATGTTTTAGGATGAAATTTCTTCCTCGAATCCTTGGAGACATGAAAATAAACTAACGATCCATAAACTCTAAAATGAGACACATCAGGCTTTCTCCCAGAGAAAACTTCCTCCGGTGTGATCATACCAAGTATTCTATGAGGGCTTCAGTTCTACAAGTAGACTGTGGTGTTGCATGCTTCCTCCCACATATGTAAAGCAAACCCCTGATCATGCAACATGGCCGTTGCTACTCCCACTATGCTCTTGTTATTCCTCTCAACTACCCCATTCTGTTGTGGGTTGTGGGTTGATGTCAATTCTCTTCGAATGCACTCTTTGGAACATAAATACTTGAAGGCATGCGAAACAAATTCACCTCCACTGTCACTCCTGAGAGCCTTCACCTTCTTCCAAGTCTCTTTCTCAACTAATGCCTTGAACTCAACAAACTTTGAGAAAAATTCATCCTTCTTCTGCATGAAGAAGATCCAACCTTGTCTAGAGAAACCATCGATAAAAATAACATAGTACTTTTGTTTTACTGTGGAGGTTGTAGAAAAGGGACCACAAACATTAGAATGAACTCAATCCAATATTACATATACTCTACTATCTCGATCATGGAAAGTGGATTTGACATATTTCCCCATTGTGCAACCCTTGCAGACATCTTGTTGTAAGAAGAAAGATTTGAGCAAGATTAAATGTTTCCAGGAGCTTTTTCTTTGACTTAACCCCACCCCACACCCACAACAAGGCATTAATGTGGTTATGAGGCTCCAACCTCACTCATAAGTTTAGCTGCCATCGTTTATGACCCCAAATCTTTAGTTCAGAGAATGCAGTCCTGGGATTTGAGCCACCTTTTCAAGCCAACCATCACACCACCACCTAAAATCTCCAATAATTTTCTAGAATCATATTTAACATGATGGAAAAGCTAAACATTCAAGCTTGAACAAGATCTTGACCTAGAAAGGCCTAGTACACAACAAACATTTCGTCAAACACATGGTAAACATATAAGCTATAGGTCATGAATTCATATTTGATCATAAACCTATGAACTCCATCTGATAATCACCAAGAAGGTATGATGCCCTCTCAAGTAGCTTCACCAACACTTGTTATCCCAAGCATTCATCAACCATTCAAATATTTATCAAATTAGGAATAAGAGCACATCATAAAATCATGCTTATAACCAACATAAAACCATAATATTAACCATGAAAAAAAACCATAAAATCCATATAATAATAAGTACAAGTGCTCATAAATAACAATAGGAAAATAGATCTTATTAACATATGCAAAAGGAAACCAAGTCAGGGACTTCCATGTACCACCCGACCATAGATTGAGTTGAACCAAATCTTTCTTTCATGCAATCACCCTCGTGCCACATTCCAAGCATGAATGTGGGATATAATGGGATAAACCAAGACATAATCAACCATGTAATTTAAAGTTTAAACCACCTCCACCTTTAAACTAGAACGATCTCGCGAAAATCGGTCAAGAGATCAAAAAACCAAAACAAGCTTGGATATCTTAGAATTCCTACACCATCCCTTAAGGATATTTCCTGTCTCCACCCACATGTTGAGGGCTTCGAGGAGAAAACCATCTCCACCCCCAACCCTTGGGAATTTTCCCGAGACTACCTCACCTAGATCCAAAACCTTATGACAATCCAAGGCTCAACTAGAAATGAATCCTATCACACCATGACTATCCAGGGAATGGTAAGGAAAGGCTGAAACCATTGTCAAACCAGAAAAAATGCATGCCATTGACAATAAATGAACCGAATAAATAAATACATGTACCATGCATTCACACCTTAGATAGGAAATCACAAATGCAACTCATTACCTACAAAATCCTCCTATTGAAGCTATTGATCCAACCTTCTCCTTGATTTCCTTGCTTGTCATATTCCTTACTTTTTTTGCTTGTCCAAGTGTTTTTTCTCATGATCGTATGGGGATCATCTCAACTTTAAAGAAGCAGGCTGTATTATCAGCCTATGTTCATGAGAAGAGGCCATAAGTAGAATAGTTGGCCAAGGTCATAACTATTGTCAGTGATACCATACACTCAATGACATCTACAAGAATGACAGAGACTGATACTCAAGTTGGCTCGAGCAATTCAAAAGTCCAGATATTCGAGCGGGATGTAGACCCTGCATTTTATTTTCCCACTACTCCTGCATCTAAAAGAAAATTAGAGGCCTTAATTCCATCCGAGGTGTCATCACAAGTGAAGCCAAGGGTAGATGACATGGATATTGATATATTAAAACAAGAATTGAACAACCTGACAAATTAATATGACATACCTTATAGGATATAAAACCAAAGGACTCAGGAATACAGACCCTTGACATTAAGCATACTTTTACAGAGCATAAGAAAATAATGGAAACTTGTTATAGACATATTTGGGCATTGCAACCCCAATCACATATGTCCATAAACCAAGGGCTTCTGAGTCCCTAAAAGTGTTGTTTCATACCCTAAAGGAACAAGG